>JAJPUD010030673.1:0-13027 GCA_023553655.1 Myrmecobius fasciatus | reverse complement strand
TATCTATTTTGTTGGTTTTTTCATAAAACCAACTTTTAGTTTTATTTTTTAATTCAATAGTTTTTTTTACTTTTAATTTTACTAATCTCTCCTTTTATTTTTAGGATTTCAAGTTTGGTATTTGATTGGGGGGTTTTGATTTGTTCTTTCTCTAGCTTTTTTAGTTGCAAGCCCAATTCATTGATTTTCTCTTTTTCTATTTTATGCAAATAAGCATCTAGAGATATAAAATTTCCCCTTATTACTGCTTTGGCTGTATCCCAAAAATTTTGGTATGCTGTCTCATTATTGTCATTCTCTTGAATGAAATTAGTAATTGTGTCTGTAATTTGCTGTTTCACCCATTCATTCTTTAGGGTAAAATTATTTAGTTTCCAATTGGTTTTTGGTCTATTTTCTCCTGGCCTTATATTGCATGTGATTTTTATTCCATCATGATCTGAAAAAAATGCATTTATTATTTCTGCCTTCCTGCATTTGATTTTTGAGGTTTTTGTGTCCTAACACATGGTCAATTTTTGTATAAGTTCCATGGACTGCTGAGAAAAAAGTAAACTCCTTTCTGTCTCCATTTAATTTCCTCCAAAGATCTATCATACCTAACTTTTCTAACACTTTGTTTACCTCCTTAACTTCTTTCTTATTTATTTTGTGGTTTGATTTATCAAGTTCTGAGAGAGGGAGTTTGAGATCCCCCACTATTATAGTTTTGCTGTTTATTTCTTCTTGCAACTCTCTGAACTTTTCCTCTAGGAATTTCCATGCTATACTACTTGGTGCATATATGTTTAGTATTGATATTGCTTCATCATCTATGGTACCCTTTAGGAAGATATAATTTCCTTCTTTGTCTCTTATAATGAAGTCTATCTTTGCTTTTATCATCCTTCATTTTGAAAGAAGATCAATGGCATAATTATGTTGGGGTAAAATGGTGATGATGGGTGATTTCTTTATTTGAACATGAATTAAATTTAAGTGATACAATTATGCAAAGTTATCAGCTTTACTCTCTCTTCTAGGCTCATCAAAGTCCAGGGTTAGTACACAAGTTAAGAGACTGGTGATGGCCTGGAATGCAGTGGATTCCTTGGTATCTTCAATGTCTTTCCAGCCTCCAAGAAGTACTTCACAATGTCTGCTTTGGTAGTCTTCATGGACATTGGAACAAATTATTTTCAACCACTTATTCTATTAAAAAAAGTCTTCACTTGTTTGTAAGTGATATCCCCCTAATGGAATAATAGATTTGGGGTCTGCTGGTTATCCTTAACCTGGTTTAGCCCATCTGACAAGATGGTTTTACCAGAGTGCATTCACTGTGCATTCTTTAGCTTCTTGGAACCACAGGTGAGAGTTTTGTAACTGCTAAAAATTAAAAGTGAATGATCAATCCCAAAATGAGTTTAGCAATTCCTCACACCAGAGGTGCTAGTCTCCCCTTAATATCCCATAGATAAATTGATCACTAATTATAGGAGAGATGTAATTTATCTAAATATAGGCAGAAGTTGAGAACTTGTGTTCAGACAAGTTTCTATGTCTAACTTCTTTATGTTGCTTAATAAGGTTCACATAGAATTTTAGATGTTTTATCTTGCTTCATATTCCAAACAAGGAAATGGGTTGAGAAAGATTAAAGTAAATTTTCTGTTATCACACAACTAATATTTGTTGTTTAACAAATCATTATTAATTGAATCATTACTAAATTAACAATGTTCATTTCATATAAACTGAACCCTAGTTTTTTTTTTCTTGATCTCATCATCATTACCTTTTCACAGCGTATAGAAAACACAACTTTGGAAAGCTTAACCTTGATATCTCTTCATTTTGAAATTCTGCCTTCTGAGGCCCAACTGGAGAACCATATTCTCTAGGAGGCCTTCTATGAGCTCTCTAAATTTCCATTTTCTTCTGAGCGGTTTAGAACATAAAATATCAAGAAAGCTCTGCCTATATATAATAATAAATACTTCTGTGTATTTTAATATATCAAGAGCTAAATCTTTGCCATTCATTAGTGAAAAAGCTATTTACAAAAAACTCAGCCTAATTATAGACAAAATCATCAGAGTTATATTAGCAGAAAACTGCTTCTCAGTTCTTTCTAAAGTTCTATGAATTTTTCCAATACACAAATATTATAGCAGTCCAGGATGTACACAGAATTTCAGACTATCATGACTAGTCTACTCTCAAAAAAGTAGATTTAATCTGATTTCTCCCTACTATATGAATGTCTTCTCCATTTCCATAAAAAAACTGCTCCTAAAAGGAAGACCTGCTTTCAAACTACCAGGTTAAATGATGTGACCATCCTAAAAAGTGCCAGAAATTGAACTTGAAGTCAATCATCTTATTCCAATCTAGTATTATTTTACTGTTGAGGAGGAGATGTCCAAGAGATAGTTGTACTGAAAGTGCCATTTTTAACTGGTTAGTGAAGGACTTTGACCTCCATTAAAGGCATGTTAGTTATCATTGAAATAGAGGGAGAAGGAAAGGAGGATATTCTTAATACTTATCAAATTACCAAATCCATCACCATGAAGAGAAGGTAAAGAAAGGGGCTGGGAGCAAAGAAAGGAAAGCAGGGAATAGAATTTAATTTAAATAGTCAAACAGCTACACATTTCCCTATCCAATACACCCTAGCCCTGACTTTTCTGAGTCATTAAGCCTTCCAATTGCCATGTGGGTAACTTTCCTGAGTTTAGTTAGTCATCAACAGAGAGAAAATGTGCCCTAACAGAAATGCATACAGTCAGCAGCAAAAGTGTGTGTGTGTGTGTGTGTGTGTGTGTGTGTGTGTGTGTGTGTGTGTTAACAGTAGAGGAGAAAGAGCTCACAACAGCCTTTGTTTTTACATAGTCCCATCAATTGATATTGCTTCAATGTGGAGATAGAACTACAAAGTCTCCTCTAGTAACTATTAGCTTGGAAGAGCCTGATATATTCAAAGGCTGCTTTTTGTAGTATTTTCCTTGAGGAAAGTTAGCTCAATATGTCCACAAAAGAAGAAAACACTTTTATCCCTTTATCTAATAGATAAGAGACCACTGGAGTTTTACAGGGAATAGGAAAGCCAGTATATTGGGGTGGTTGGAGTACAAAACTGGAAAAACAATGGGATAATTGGTCTTTTCTGTGAGCTGACTTTGATCATTCCACTTTAGTCCTCTGTGTTTACCTCTGGATATTTCTGAAAAACACACATCTATATTAAAATCTTTTTTATAGATTACCATTGCAAAATTAAAGATTTTATTGAAAAAAAATGCTAAGGGAGATGAAAAAAATGTACTCAAGTGAAGTAAAATGATATATAAAAAGACAACCAAATGACCTGATGTTTAGTCCTAACTCTGGCCTAGATAAGTATTGGATATATTATTTCACAAAGGGCTAAGAGAGCTAGATTTGGCCTTAGAGGACCTTGTCATCTGCTATCTATGTGTCACTGGTCAAGTTACTCAAACTTTCTTGGTCTCAATTTCCTAAAATGAGGATTGGACCAGATCAGAGGTTCTTAAATAGTTTTGTCACGTACTTCTTTGGCAGTATGATAAAACTTAGGATCTTATTCTCAGAATAATGCTTTTAAATAAATGGAGGAAATGTTAAATTTCAGATAGAAATTATTTCCCCCCACCAAGTTCACAGACCTTAAAATAAATCCATAGAACCATGGTAATTCTGTAGATCTCAGCTGGGTTATAGAAGCCTTGGAATAAATAATTTGGTCCCTTCCAGCTATAAATTTGTGATCCCATGATCTTCCTTTGTGAAATGAAGGACTTGACTTTTATGAACTCTAAAGTCATTTTCAATGATAACCTGAGTGTTCTCTGTTCTTAAATTCCTTTCAGTTATGATATCTGAGTATAAAATAACTTTTTACTGTGATTTTCTCAAATAAGATGCAAATATACTTAGGACACATCCCAGAATATCAAAGCTTAGTGGCTGTGTTATGTTTATGTGTATAATAATAGCTTAGAGACTAAAGAAGAGTAGCATGTTAACAAAACACAATGATATGAAAAGTCTCTCAGTCTCATCCTTTCCTTAGCTCTCCACAGCAGCTGCCTTTGGTTGTTTAAACTGTGTTGCTAAGCTGTTTGGGGATATTGTTCTCTTTTAGAAATGAACATGTTGATCTGGACTGAAGGAAGGAGAAGACAAAGCAGCAAAAAGAAGTAAAGAATTCAGTAGACAAGAAACAGAGCATCATTTTTTTTGGAATTCCCAGTTGAGAAACCTTGATCATTTTGAAAAAAGAATCTTTAGACCAGAGTATTTTATTCTAAGGTCTTTGAACACATATACATACATACATACATACATAAATACATGCATAAATATAAACAATTTTTCAACATAGTTAGGTTTTGTTGCAACTGCATATATTTGATGTTTTTTCATTAAAGAATTTTATTCTGAGATGAGGTCTAAGAGCTTCAATACACTTCCAAAGGGTGCAGGATACCAAAAAAATCTAAGAATCTCTGCTTAAATAAATAACAATGATAATAATAACAATGACACAGACAACTCCCTCAAGGCCGATCTACTGGGGGGTTGATACAAATAAGGTAAATGAAGGTCATGATGATGTCTTGCCAGGAAATATTTTGTCCTTATACCACTATGATAACTTTGAAAGTTTAACAGGTACCCTAAAATGCTGACCAACTGGGCTTTGCTAGTATTATTCCAGACTGGATGATGATGAAACTCTTACAAAAATCTGAGGAAGGAAAAGTGCATCATAATGTTACTGAGGAAAATGGAGTAAATCATATGTCTTTATATTCAAGTGTCACAAAAAAGCCATACACTATACAAAAAATGAAAATTGTATAGAACAAGCATAGTGAAAATGGTACTGACCACAAAAGTAGGCAAACTAAAAGATTATATGACATGGGCTGAGAATATTAATCTCTTATATGAAAATATTATTTACTGTAAATCATTTTTCAAAATGGAAACGTCACTAACTATAAGTAAAGACTTAATACTGCCTTTTTGTCAATAATATTCTAAACTCTAAGAAACAATATGTGCTTATAAATGCACAGCAACCACAAAAAATAACTTCATGCTTAAGCTTAGATTAAATGAGATAAATTATATTGGGGGCTATTAAATTCTCAAGAGGCAAAAGGCTCTGAGGTCATTGTAGTTCTTTGTGTAATACTAAATATAAAAGTCATGGATCATAATAATAGAGGACAAAGATGTTACCTAAGCTTTAAATGATTTTTAAAGGAGATAAGTACTCAAACTGGAATTTTGAAAATGCCCTTTTTTTTTCAGTTTGATCTTATGAATGCAGCTAGTAGACCAATCATAACAAAATAGAATACTGGGGTGAGAGGAACAGTAGTCTGCCTCAACCAAATAAAATCTTTCACAGTGTTTCACTGTATTGGCAGTATTTTGCAAAATATCAAGGTATTTTAGAACCTATATACAGCTATATTTGTAGCAAACATAGTCACGGCAAGAAAACGATAAATAATATATCAATAACCACGTTACTGAAAACCATCAAGTCCAATTAAAGACAAAAGAAAAAAGAATCATTTTCAAAGAAATTTGCAAAACAAAATCAAAGCAGAAATTGTAGATTCTTTTGATCATCAATTAAATGCAAAAGTTAAGTGAAAAATGAAACAAAGCATCAATGACTTACAAAGAACAAAATAAACAACTCAGCCTTGCTTGAAATAACATATACTGGGGAGTCTGAGGCTGATGGATCTCTTGAATTTAGATAGACTTCATTGATAATGTGTTCTCATTCAATCTGGCACTAATATGAGAAGACTCTTGGCAGGGGGAGGAGCAGCACCAAATAGCCTAAGCAGAGAAGAATTGGCTCATCATAAATGTGCACCATGTTAAGCTGTCATGTTAAGCAGTAATGTGATAGGATTCGTTAGTAGCTTCTTCATTTTTACTCTGGAGAGCTAGAGAGATCCACTCTTTAAAAATAAATCAATCAAATAATTTAAAATAGGGGCTTGAAAATTACACATATCATGGAGCAAAACAAATGAGCAAAGAAGGAAGATAATGGCAAAATTCTAGTGAGCTAGATGATTACAAGAAGTTCAACCTATAACACAAGCTATATTTAATCAAAAATTGAATGTGCATTCACAAAAATAATAAATGATAGAATAATTTTAAGGGAGGTGGCTGAAACTCTAGTGTCTCTACAAAACTGAGGCAATAAGATATGATTCAACATTATAGATTCTAATTCTCCAATGTGGTGATATATAAGTTACCAGCTAGACAGTACACTTACATACATACATAAACAGACACATACTCATGTGTATGTGTGTGTGTGTGTGTGTGTGTGTGTATCTCTTGAATATTATGGTGGACTTAAAGGACAAATGAAAATTTTGGTTTCTTTTCACTAGCAGCTTCTACAATATCTCTAATATTGAAGTATGCAATTTAAAATCTTCACCTTTCTCATATTACTTTAAAAATAACCGTTTTGATAACAAAATTAAAACATTGCGAAGAGAATAGTGAATGGCACAAAATTTAATTGACAGTGAATTAACTGAGGGCAAAGAAAACAGTTTATTCTGTTATTATCTGTTCAAGGTGAGATGTTCTGAGTCAGCCTCATTTCCTTACAATCATATAAATATCACTATATTATCCATAGTGAAACAAAATCAAAATGACTGAATGCTTCAGAAATTTGCTCAATATTTCACTATCCACATATGAGGTGTTCCATTTCAAAAAACTAAAAGTATATAAAAAGATCAATATTGTCTAGGTGTTGATTGTCTGGGTGCCTCCAGAATATATGCACACACACATGGAAAGAGACAGAGAAAGAAACAGGGATGCGTGTGTGTGTGTGTGTGTGTGTGTGTGTGCCCCAACACTATAATATCCAGAATAATTCAGATAAAATAAGAAAATTTTGATTGGATCTATTTGTTCATTATGATTCAACCTTAGCAAAATATTCACTGACATCTTACCCAAGGAGGACTAAGTATTATTTTCATGTTAAATAAGGTGTTGAACAAAACTACCTTATTGATATATACATACAGTTGATGTATATGAAATATATTGTCACTTCTTCTGTTACTGTGCAGAATCATAGAAATATATTAAGTTAAAAGATCCTTAAGGGAAGAGACCATATCTTCAATTAAACATATATTTTAAAATGTTTCAGGCATAACTTTTAAAATTTAATTTTTCTCAATTACATTTAAACAATTTTTGTAGCATTCATTTTTCCTTTACTAATTGTTTTATTTTTTCTGATTATGCATGTACATTAACTGTTTTAATACACTATTTTATGAGTTGTGCAGAACAAAAAGGAAAAACCACCGGAGAGGGAAAAAAAAAACAGGAAAAAGAAGCAAACATAGCATGCACTGATTTACATCCAATCTCCATAGTTCTTTTTTTTTTTGAATGCAGATGACATATTCCATCCAAACTTTATTGGGATTGCCTTGGATAACTGAACCACTCAGAAGAACCAATTCTTTCATAGATAAACATCAAATAATCTTGTATTCCTTGTTCTGCTTGTTTTGCTCAACATCAGTTTGTGTAAATCTTTCCAGGCCTTTCTAAAATCATCATTCATCATTTTTGTGTAACAATAATATTTCTTGTTCTAGAGGGGTGGAGCCAAGATGGCAGAGTGAAAAGGTGACTCTCTGCGTCCTCCTCCAATCTTCTCTCAAATCAACAATAAAATAAGCCTCTGAACTGATCTTCAAGTCAACGAATTCAGAAATATTTGGACACTGCTTGCAGATATCTCTGAAAAACTTCATATCAGGTCTGTTTAACTCGGGCAGAGAGGTAAACAGAGGACTCCGGTGTCAGAGAACTCTGGTGTAGGCCCGAAGTGAGGGTGGGACTCAGCTCAGCTCATCCTGGCAAAAACTCCAAACTCCAAACTCCAAACACTTGGAGTTTATCTGAGGCACTCAGGACACTCTGCCCTGATTGGGGCCAGGTGTTCTGGCAGACTTAACTTGTTTAAGGAGTAATTCGGACTTAGTCCTAGCCCCCACCTGCCCAGCACATTAAGTTAATTCGCCCAAAGTGCCCCAGGGCAAAGATCTTCAGCCACCTTTCAGCTGCCGTTTTTTTTTTTTTCTTCCCTACCTTAAAGAGATATCCACGCTGTCTAAAAAAAAAAATGAAGAAGCAAAAGAGAGCTCTCACCATAGACAGCTTTTATCGAGAAAAAGAAGTGATGACCCCAGATCCAGAGGTTCCTTTAGACAAAACTCCAAAGGAAGTTATTAAGGACCATCACTGGTCCCCTTTTCAAAAGGCCTTTTTGGAAGATTGCTTAAAGAACCTAATAAAAGAGCTGGAGGATAAATGGGAAAATAAATTGAAATCAGTGCAAGAAGGATACAATATCTTGCAAGAAGGATATGATGCTCTGAAAAAGAGATATGAAAAAGACACCGATTTATTGAAAAATAAAATTAGTGAAGTGGAAAAAGAGTACAATGAACAAAAAATTCAATTGTCCAGTTACAAAAGCAGCTTTAAAAGGTAACTGAAGAAAACAACACTTTAAAAATAAGAATTGAACAAATGCAAGTGAATGATTCAATAAGACTTCAAGAATCAGTCAAACAAAAACAAAAAAATGAAAAATTAGAAGAAAATATGAAATATCTCCCAGGAAAAACAACTGACTTGGAAAATAGATCTAGGAGAGACAATATAAGGATTATTGGGCTTTCTGAAAGCCATGATGAAAAAATGAATCTAAACACTATCTTCCAGGAAATTCTGAAAGAAAACTGCCCTGAGATTGTAGAATCAGAAGGCAAAATCACCATTGAAAGAATTCATCGATCACCTCCTGAAAGAGACCCCAAAATTAAAACCCCAAGGAATATTGTGGCTAAATTTCAGGACTATAGCACCAAGGAAAAGATTCTGCTAGCAGCTAGAAAGAAACAATTCAAATGCCGAGGATCAATAATTAGAATCACACACGATCTGTCAGCCTCCACATTGAAGGATCGAAGGGCCTGGAACCAGATATTCCGAAGGGCAAAGGAACATGGATTACAGCCAAGAATAACCTATCCAGCTAGAAAGAGCATTATCCTCCAGGGAAGAAGATGGTCATTCAATGATATAGGTGAATTTAACCTATTTCTAATGAAAAGACAAGATCTGAACAAGAAATTTGACATCCACACACAGAACTCGAGATGCATAAAAAGGTAAAAAGGAAAGGACTCTTGAGAACTTTATTTTTACTAGGGGGATACTTAAAGTTTGGGGGTATAATTAACTAGATATTACTTTGATAATATGAAAAAGAGAACTAGAGGGGGAAAGGTTGTCATACTGGGGAAAAGAGGGGGAAAATGGTAAAATAAGATCTAAAAAAAAAGGAGGTAAAAACAAGGTAAATTCTCTTGAAGAGGCAAAGAAAACCTAATATAATTGAGAGAAAGAAAACTAAAGCAGACAAGATTAGGAGGGAAGCATCAAATTGGGAAATCATCTTATCAAACTGTGAATACCCTTTGACCCAGCAGTGTTTCTACTGGGCCTATATCCCAAAGAGATCTTAGAAGAGGGAAAGGGACCCACATGTGCAAGAATGTTTGTGGCAGCCCTTTCTGTAGTGGCTAGAAACTGGAAACTGAAGGGATGCCCATCAATTGGAGAGTGGCTGAATAAATTATGGTATATGAATGTTATGGAATATTATTGCTCTGTAAGAAAAGACCAGCAGGATGATTTCAGAGAGGCTTGGAGAGACTTGCATGAACTGATGCTGAGTGAAATGAACAGAACCAGGAGATCATCATACACAGAAACAACAGTATTACATGGTGATCAATTCTGATGGACATGGCTCTCTGCAACAAAGAATTGTCTCAAACCAGTTCCAATTGTTCACTGAAGAAAACCATATACACCCAGAGAGAGGGATATGAAATATGGACCACAACGTAACATTTTCATGCTCTCTATTAATATTTGCTTGCATTGTGTTGCCTTTCTCTGATTTTCGTTTTTTTTCTTGTAGATAGGATTTTTCTTGCATAACTTGTCAAGTATTTCAACATTATTAACATGTCATGGACTTCCTGCCATCTAGGGGAGGGGAGGGGACTGGGGGTAAAATTTGTAATGGAAAGCTTTGTAAAGATGAATGCTGGGGAACTACCCATAAATATGTTATAAAAATAAAAAGCTTTAATAGAAAATAAATAAATAATAATATTTCTTTACATTCATATGTTGAAATTTATTCAGCCATTCCCCAATGAATGGGCATTTATTCATTTTCCATTTTTTTGCTATCACAAAAAGAGCCGCTACAAACATTTTTGCACATGTAGGATCTTTTACCTCCTTTATGATTTCCTCAGGATACAGATACTAGTTCTGCTGGTCCAAATGGCATGCACAGTTTTATAGTCCTTTGGTCATAGTTCCAAATTGCTTTCCAGAATGGTTAGATCATTTCACAACTCCACCAACATTAGTGCAACAGTGCTTTAGTGTATTAGTTTACATACATTCCCTCCAAATTTCATCATTATTCATTATTTTTCCTGTAATTTAATCCAATCTGAGAGGTGTATGTTGGTCCGTAATAGTTGTTTTTATTCAAATTTCTCTAATCAATAGTGATTTAGAGCATTTTTTTCATATTACCATATATGGTTTTAATTTCATCATCTGAAAATTGTTCATTTATCAGTTGGGGAATGACTTGTATTCTTATAAAATTGACACAGTTCTTTATATATTAGAAATGAGTCAATCAAACATCTTCATTCCAAAACAGAAAATCTGGGTTCATACATTGTCTTTATAAAATTCCAAGTCTTACTGAGTTCTCAGTAAAATATAACAAAAAAAAAAAAAACCCACAAGGCAGCAATGATGCATTATGTGGTAACAGGGATCTGCTTATTAATAGGCTGATTGAGTATAAGGATTTACTGAATAAATTAAACATCTTGATCTTATGGAATTTTTCTCCAATGATATCAAAGTATCATTTAAGTTGAATACATTTTAAAATTTTAATTTATGTCCAAAAAAGATATAAAGTACCTATAAGAAGCTTGGATTTAGACGTCACATTACCTTGCTTTGTTCTTGCATAGGACAAGAATAAAACTAGGCAAATATGCTTTAATAAACACCAACATTCAGTCATCAATGCTCAATAGGAAGAAAATTTTTAAAGCCAGCAACACTTAGACAATACCAACATTTGTGTATACCTTTAGTTTTTTGAAATGAAATGCCTCATATATGAATAGTTAAATACGGAACAAATTCCTGAAGGATTCAATCATTTTTATTTTGCTTTACTTTTGTATAGTGTGGTCATTTGTATATGCTTGTAATGAAATGAGGCTGACTCAGAATATCTCACTTTGAACAGATGATAGTAGAATAAACTGCTTTCCTTGCCTTCATTTAGTAAACTGTCAATCAAATTCTATGCCATTCATATTTTGCAATGTTTTAATTTTGTTATCAAAATGGTTATTTTGCCAAAGAAATATGAAAAAATGAAGTTTTTAAAGTTTGTGTTTCAATGTTAGATATACTACAGGAACTGCTGGTAAAAAGAAGTCAAAGTTTTCATTTGCCTTTTAAGCCCAGCAGAAAAAAAGATCAGTCACTAAAATGTGCAAAGGAAAATTACAGAAACTATTGCCATAAAATAACTTATTTAATCTTCAGGAGGGGAAAATATTCCAAGTGTTCTAGCAGCTGGGAAAAATGCTACTTATTCCTCAGCATTATAGCAGAATCTTAAAGTTGAAAGAAGAGTGAGGAAATGAGTAAAGGAAGGGGAAAATTACTGCTATCAAGAAAATATTGCAATCAAGAAAATATATAATATATGTATGTATGTATGTATGTATATTTCTCATGGATAGGATTGGAAAAGAGTGGAGAATGGAAAGTTAAAAACTAAAAATTATTAAAAATAAAATTCTTGGGGCAGCTAGGTGGCGCAGTGGATAGAACACTAGCTCTGAAGTCAGGAGGACACGAGTTCAAATCTGGTATCAGACACTTAACTTTCCTGAGTTGTGTGACCCTGGGCAAGTCACTTAACCTCAATTGCCTCAGCAAAATAAATAAATAAATAAATAAATAAAATTTGCATTTTTAATTAAGGTCATAAAAATTCATCTATCAGAAGAAATCTTTTTGTTTAATTTTATTTTATTTGCATAACATATGTGTGGGTAATTCTTCAACAATAACCCTTACATAGCTTTACGTTACAAATTTTTCCCCCCAACTCCCCACCCTTCCCCTAGATGGCAGGATATCCACTACATGTTAATTATGTTAAAATATTGGCAAATCGAACATATGTATACATATTTCCAAACTTATCATTGTTGTGCAAGAAAAATCTTATCTACACAAACGATATACCAGATAAAGGAAACACAATGTAAGCAAACATCAATCAAGGAGTATGAGAATGTTATATTGTGGTCCACATTTCGCATCCCTCTCTCTGGGTGTATATGGCTTTCTTCAGTGATCAATTGGAGGTGGTTTGAAACATTTCATTGTTGAAGAGAGCCATGTCCATCAGAATTGATTGTCATATAGTACTGTTGTTGCCATGTATAATGATCTCCTGGTTCTACTCATTTCACTCAGCATCAGTTCATGTAAGTCTCTCCAGGCCTCTCTGAAATCATCTTGCTGGTCATTTCTTACAGAACAATAATATTCCATAATATTCATATACCATAATTTATTCAGCCATTCTCCAATTGAAGGGCATCTATTCAATTTCCAGTTTCTAGCCACTACAAAAAGGGCTGCCACAAACTTTCTTGCACATGTGGGGCCTTTTCCTTCCTTTATGATTTCTTTGGGATATAAGCCCAATAGAAATGCTGCTGGGTCAAAGGGTATGCACAGTTTGATAACTTTTTGAGCATAGCTCCAAATTGTT
>JAJPUD010030672.1:0-13028 GCA_023553655.1 Myrmecobius fasciatus | reverse complement strand
TTGATCAGAGAAATGCAAATCAAGACAACCCTGAGGTACCACTTCACACCTGTCAGATTGGCTAAAATGACAGGAAAAGTTAATGATGAATGTTGGAGGGGTTGTGGGAGGGCTGGGACACTGATGCATTGTTGGTGGAGCTGTGAACGGATACAGCCATTCTGGAGAACAATTTGGAGCTATGCTCAAAAAGTTATCAAACTGTGCATACCCTTTGACCTAGCAGCATTTCTATTGGGCTTATATCCCAAAGAAATCATAAAGGAAGGAAAAGGCCCCACATGTGCAAAAATGTTTGTGGCAGCCCTTTTTGTAGTGGCTAGAAACTGGAAATTGAATAGATGCCCTTCAATTGGAGAATGGCTGAATAAATTATGGTATATGAATATTATGGAATATTATTGTTCTGTAAGAAATGACCAGCAAGATGATTTCAGAGAGGCCTGGAGAGACTTACATGAACTGATGCTGAGCGAAATGAGCAGAACCAGGAGATCATTATACACGGCAACAACAGTACTATATGACGATTAATTCTGATGGACATGGCTCTCTTCAACAATGAAATGTTTCAAACCACCTCCAGTTGTTCACTGAAGAAAGCCATATACACCCAGAGAGAGGGATGCAAAATGTGGACCACAACATAACATTCTCATACTCCTTGACTGATGTTTGCTTACATTATGTTTCCTTTATCTGATATATCGTTTGTGTAGATAAGGTTTTTCTTGCACAACAATGATGTTTGGAAATAGGTATACATATATTCGATTTGCCAATATTTTAACATAATTAACATGTAGTGGATATCCTGCCATCTAGGGGAGGGGTGGGGAGTTGGGGGGAAAAATTTGTAACGGAAAGCTATGTAAGGGTTATTGTTGACGAATTACCCACACATATGTTATGCAAATAAAATAAAATTTAAAAAAATATGAGAAAATCATAAAAAAAAGAAAACAAATAATTGAAGAGTAGAATAAACAAAATAGAGAAAGAGATTTAAAAAATCTAACTGAAGAAAAATCCATATTAAAAACTAGAACAGGGAAATGACTGTGACACAGCAAAAGTCATTCAAACAAACTAAAAAGAAATTAAAAATGGAAGAAAATATGAAATACCTTATTGGTAAAATACCCATCCTGGAAAATAGATCTAGAAGAGACAGTTTAAAAATAATTGGCCCAGGGGACGCTAGGTGGCGCAGTGGATAGAGCACCAGCCCTGAAGTCAGGAGGACCTGAGTTCAAATTTGATCTCAGACACTTAACATTCCCTAGCTGTGTGACCTTGGGCAAGTCACTTAACCCCAATTGCCTCAGCAAAAAGCAATAAATAAATAAATAAATAAAATAATTTGCCTGCCTGAATGCCATGACCAAAAAAAAGAACCTGGATAGCATTCTAAAGAGATCATTAAGGAAAACTGCCTCAATATTCTAGAAATAAGAGGGGGAAATACTCACTGAAAGAATCCCTTGATCACCTTTGGAAAGAGATCCCACAAGAAAAAATATAAAGGTTTGAGAACCTCATCCTCATTATATCAAAAGAGGACAAGCTTATTCTAGGTGACTTCAATGCTAGAGTTGCCTCATACTACCAGACACATCAGGGAATCCTTGAGAGGAATGGAGTTCAAAACAGCAACAGTAATGATCACTTACTAGGGAAAACTTGTGTGTCTCATGACCATCTCATCTCATCACAAACACTGTCTTTCATTTACCTAAATGCAATAAAATTTAATTGATGCACCCTTGCTGTATACATTGGCATTTAATAAACCATATGATTGTAAGAAGAAGACATAGTATGTGAGAGTGATGAAGACAATGCATGTACAGAGTGCTAGACTGATAATAGACTTATCTTAAGTTAAACATTCACATTCAAGAAAAGCATCCATTCCAAGGCAAAAAGACTCCCAGAAGAATTAATGTTAACAGATTAGAAAAAGTCTCAGAATGGGAACAGTTTGTTGCTAACCTAAGAGGAAAAGTTGACAACAGTGGGGGGGAAAAAGGAATGGGCAGTTTTCAGAGATTTCATGTACACTATTGCATTTGCTCCTCTGGTCAGAACACCAGGAAACATCAAAACTGGTTTGGTGAAAGAGATGGGGAAATTCAGAAGCTGCTAAATGAAAAACCAGAATTCCACAGTGTGTACCCACAGGATAATTCATCTATATCAAGGAGGACAGTATTTAGTCACATCAAAAATAAAATACAAGTGAAACTTAGAGAGATGCTGTATTCTTGGCTCATCCAGAAAGCCGATGAAATTCAGTTTTATTCTGATAGTAATAATCAAAGTACTTTTATGAAGATCTGAAGGTTTTATTTACGGGTCAAAAACCTGTGGCACAGCTCATTACTGATTGAGCCAAAATTATTAGTGATTGGGATCCTAGAGATGGGTTGAACACTACCATAGTGTTCTCAACACACTGCCATAAATCAGTGCTAAAGCCATTGACTTGCTTACTTCAGCTCGAAATCAATCCTTCTCTAGCTGAAGATACAAATGAAGAATTTTTAATGCCATGAGACACCTTTTGTGTGACAAAACACCTGATATTAATTCTATTCCACCTGAGACTTACAAGGTGGGTGATCCATGACTCATAAAAAGTTGACATTTTCTAGATTATATGCCAAAAGTAGTTTATTTCCCTAGGAATTCAAGTATGCCTTCATTGTTCCTTTCCTATATATATATATATTTTGTCTGTGACAATAATGATGGGGGATGTCTTTATTGGTCAAAAGGAACAATTGATATGGTGTTTGCTGCTTGACAACTTTAGAAGAAATTTCAGAAATTCCAAGAGGTCTATAAACAACATTTGTGTCTGACCAAGGCATTTGATATTGTCAGTCATGAAGACTTATGGAAAATTATGTCAATATGTGGTTCCCTGGCAAAGTTCATCAGTATTACATATCAATTTCATGATGGCATGCTTGCCTGGGTTTTGGGTAATGGACATTGTTCTTGCACTTTCCCAGTCAGCAGTGGAGTGAAACAATACTGTATACTTACTCCCATGCATTTTTAGCATGATGTTTTCAGTCCAAGGATAACCTAGGAAAAAATATGTTTGATGTTTTCACTGAAAGTGAAAGCTTAAGAATATTTACACAACTTAAAGAAGTACCAAATCCTCCCTCCTCTACTTCCCTTTATCTAATTTTTAGATGCATTTGGGTTCAGTTCAGTATTTGAGTACACATCATTCGACCTTCTTTCTGAAGCTATTTATGCTTAAAAGAAACAAGATAGTGTAGTAAAAATAGTACTTAACTTGGTAACAGAATATCAGGATTCAACTCCTTTTGTGTTTTCTACCTTGGGTTTCTCCACAAGTCAGTTAATTATATTTAGTCTAAATTTCCCCATTTGTAAGAAGATGAAAAAAAAAGGCAAACAACCTCTCTATAGCATGTTGTGAACATTAAATGATTAATTACAAATAAAATTAATTATCAAAGTTAGCACTATAACAGTTAATATCTATATACCCCTTTAATAAATACAGAACATTTTACATGTATTAATGTATTGATAATTTTAACAACACTCTAAGTAGAAAAAAATCCTCAGGGTCACCTTGATATTGAACAGGATTTGAACTCAGGTCTTCTTTACTACAAGTATTACAAGTACACTTTATGCCTACAGAAAAAGGAAAATTAAAAGTCTTGTTGATAATTTGAATCCCAAAAGATAAATTTTTCCCAAGTCCCAGGAGAGTAAGATAAACACTTAAATATTGAAATGAAAAAAAAATTCCCTCTTTTTTCTTTTATGAGCCAGAACCAATTTTTTAAACAAAAAAGTAAGGATAGCTTTTCTAAAATTCTACTGCTACAGGTACAGCCTGAAATATAAATTGCTTAGTTAAAGGAACTTATAAAAAATCCAATATTTCAGTCAGCAAAATTAAAGAGAGACAGAACAAAGGACAAAAGTTGTTTTGTGAAATGAAACACTGAACTAGATAATCAAAATGGTAAATACTCTGGCTAACTATTCAAGATATGACCCAGTCCACTGTTTAGAATGAATTGGCTACCCTAATTTGGTTCACACATTTGAAAAATTTTGAGACCATTTAAAATGGTATATGTATGTGAGCCCTTGTGTATGTGTATGCACATTCTCCAAAAAGTCTTCAAGCCTTAATGCTGTGTGCCTTTTGTTAACTGTGTGGGACAAAAGACCCTAACTAAAAATTGACTGCTCAGAGACTTCTCTAGGTAAACAGAAAGTTTCTCTATTTTGGTTCTCAGGAGAAGAGGGCAGTCCTTCCTCCAGAGGAGCTGGGGCAGGGAGACCAATTTACAGAAGTAGGACACATGATTATATAGTGGAGATTACAGAAACGCCCCTTCCTTTAACCCAACCAAGCCCCCTGTTAATCTTTAAAGTCATTGCTCAGCTCAATATTTGCCTTTTGTATGCAGATGGGCCTTTGTGATGCCAGGATCTTAGTTAGGTAATATATGTTTCTAACACTTTGCTGGGTATATTATTAAGAAAAGGGTTCGATTAAGCAAGAGGGTTAAAGATTCCTAAACTACTAAACCATTCATCAAGGTGATCTGGTCTGTTTTCAGGTATTACCTTTTATGAAAAGCAATTGAGCAAGGGATCAAAAGGGTTATCTCAAACATTGCTGCTGGAAGAGCAAATCTTGCCTGTCTCCCAGAGCTCAATAATTAAACAGAGCCTGAACTACCCAAGGTTATTATTCTGAGAAATCCTCAGTTTCCCATTTCATTCATAATTATCCTGGCTCTGAACAAAACCAGTTGATTGACACGGGAAACAGAGAATGGTGTTAAGTATATATTTCTGATAAAAGATTCATTAGGTAAAAAATGTAGCAAAAGCCTTAGTGTACTATTTCTAAGCAATGGATTTTAGCTTTGGGCTTGAGAAAATATTAAATGCTATGGGGATATATTTGTTATGATAAGATTCTGAAGCTGGAGGTATTGAACTGGAGATACAGTTTGATTCAATTACATATCTGGAATCATCATAGCTTATCTAGTCCTTGAATCAGAGAAAATTACATGTGGAAAAGAAATATTTAATAACTCTGCAGTTCTTATAAAATTCAATTTTCCTCTAAATTGGTTATGTTCAGTACAGGTACTATTTGTTTTAGATAAAAATAATAGTAGATTCTTCTACTTGTATTTCCAAAGTAGGGGAAAACAACAAATATTGATATTGGGAGCTGCTCTGTATATTTTCAAAATGTATAACTTAGTGGTAAGTATAAGGTCTTCCCTACCCATGATCACACTCTTCTGTCTATCTGAGAAGTAATATAGTTGTGAAATACATATACTCAACTTTGAGAACATGGCCAGGATAGAAGAAAAGAAGAAGGGGCTTCAACATTCAATAAGTATTAACTAAATATCTACTTTGTATGAGACTCTATGCAAAATCTTTGAGGGTACATAGATTAACATTCAATGTAATGAATTCAGTGCAAGTTCCTTGAAAGAAGTTCTTTGTTATGTTAATCTTTGTTTTGTTAAAAAGAGCATATACAAACATACATAAATACACAAATACATGCATATATAGAATAAAAATAAAATAAAAGGAGAGGGGGGGAAATATTAGACATGGAGAGTAGAGTAATCAGAAATCACCAAGTGCATATTTTGAAGTTTGAGTTCAGTCTGAAAAGGAGTAAATGATTCTCTATGTTGGTAGAAAGAAGTGAGTGTATTCCAGGCAGAGAAGACAGAAAATTCAAAAGCATGGAAACGTGAGATGGAACAAATGTGAACATGAGGGTACAAAGATGGGTTCAAACTATACCGTGAAGAGCTTAAAAAGCCAACCAACTGAGGAATGGCTTTCTCTAGTTAGTTTTATAAATAATTTTGCTTAGATCCATTCCATCTCAACACTTCAGAAGCTTCAACAAAGCGGGAAGAAGAGTAAGTCAAGAGGAAGAGGGATAGGAAAATGGTCATCTACCCATTGTGATTATAGATATCAAAATACTTTTGGATTACCTAGAAACAAGAAGAAAATAAGAAGCTTAAAACTTTTAAGCAATTACAAGTAGTTGCTTTCAAGAAATGTGTAGTAGCTTGACACAGGAAAAATAAAGCCAGTCCAGAGTCAGGGTGATCTGAGCTTCAAGCCTTGTATCTGACACATACCAGTTATGTTACCATGGATTTAACTTCCCAGTACTCCCAGACAACAATTTATCAGACTGAGGAGGCAGAGTGAGTTTCTTTGTTATTTGTGCCACCCTGAGAAATAGAACAATTTATGTATTCTGTATTTCACTGTAGCAATACCTACCTGTGAAATTCATTTTATTCTTTATGAAAATCATGAGCAAATGGTAATTTTCCTCAATACAATTTCCAAGCATCTTCTTATATTTAAACATTTTTAGTTATCTAAAACATCTTATAGAAAGAAATGACAAGACATGAAAATCTTCCCAAAAGGAATTAAATATTAAAGTCTATGAATTTGAAAGAACACAGCACTTATATTGCTTATAAGGAATACAAGGTGTAAGAATGGAAGCTAAGATGTGTTGTATATTTATTTTATTGACATGATACAATATATCTGGAAGTTACAAAGTAGTGTATAAAGTGACACATTTTTGCAGTTTACATTTAAATTTATTCAATTTCTATTGGTAACTTAATTTTTAAATTCTATACTATTTCTCAATTTGAATAAAATAAATGAACTATTTTCAAAGAGAATACAGAGAGGTTTTTTGATGTGATATAGGTCATATCTATATCTAATTAATTAAAAAGAAACTTTGAATTAATTCTGACTGATTAGAGAGGAATTGTATTCAATGCAATCATCCATTTGAGTTCAGAAATTTTAAACTACTAATATATAGTATATTTGTAATAAGATGATATTACACTATATATGTGTATACATGTATGTATGTGTTGTATGTTCATGTTTGTATAATGGAATTTTATTTATTTTTGGAATAATGTTTTATTTTGTTTATTTTTTATGAAAAGCATTTCATTTTCCCAATTACATATTATATATATATATATATATACATATGTATTATATATATATATGAAGTTCATTTTCAACAATCATTTTTATAAAATTTTGAGCTCTAAATTTTTCTCCCTCCATCTTTCCCATTTCTCCTCTCCAACACAGCAAATAATCTGATGTGGGTTATACATTTATAATCATGTTAAACATGTTTCTACATTAGTCATGTTGTGGAAGAAAATAGAGAATAACAATTACAGGCCTTAAAACCATGTAAATATTATACTTCAATCTGCATTCAGACTCCATAACTCTTTCTCCAGATAGAGTATTTTCCATCGTAAATCCTCAATTTTCTTGAATCACATTATTTTCATATATAGAAAAATAACTAGAGATTATAATACTTCAATGGATCCATGAACTCTTTATTGTGGGTATCCCCATTTGTCAATGCATCTGGAGGTGAGAGATACCCACATCAAATAGACACCTTGACAATAAAAAATTTAAGCTCTATGTCACCTTCTCTAATAGTATATATTCCAGATTCCAATTACATCAGTTTTGGAATTTGGAATTGTTTATATCTCCAAATAACCCTTAAAACTTGATTAGTTTATATAACTAAGCAGTTTAAGTAGATGAGAAACTTTAAAAGATTCAGAAGGAAAAATGATTTAATAAGCCTGGAATAGAGCACAGTAGTACAATTGGCTGATGATCATCATGCTGTGATAATTGGACTTTATGGATATTGCTTTTACATAGCATTACAAAATATTGTATATGCTATATTTGATGTGAATGTCTCAACTATCCAAAGTGATAGATGTTATAGGAATTATTAGCCCCAATTTTAGAGAATAAAAAAACTGAGATTCATACTCAAATAATAAATTTCAGATGAAAGATTCAAATCTATATCTTATGGCTAAAAATTCTAAAAAAAAAAACCCATACTACATTCACTCTTAAGCTGCCTCTTCAGTTTATCTAGTAAGTTATATTTTTTATTTTCATAAAAATGTGTAATTATCATTTTCATTGATTTGATTTCACTTGTAAAACAAGAATAGATACTGGTTTTCAAACAAATATTAGTCCATAATCATATTTATCTATTTTTTTTTTATTTTAAAAGATCATTAAATTATGTTCTACTACATTGTACACTTTCTAGCTTTTTATCTCACTTCATAATATGTCAGGCTAAGTATTCCAAAAGAAAAAAAAAAAACACAATTCTTACCAGCACCATATTTTGGCATGGAAACTATCCTCCAAAAGTCCAACCAATTTTATTGAATTTCCTTTCATTGTAAATATATTGTACTTATCTTATAATGTATTAGGCTTCATCAAAATAAGTGGCCATTTGTAATGAGCTAATTTTTATATTTTTTTCAATTTAAATCTCTCATTATAATTTTCATAAAATGAAGAAGTTATAGATCATTCTTCTTAGGAGTAAAAGTTTTTTCCCTTATATCTTTATGATTTCATATTGTTGTCTTGGATTTATATTCTGATAATTTGCCCACTTGTATTCTTATGATATTTGAGGTTAACCTAATCACTAAATCATCAGGTTTTCCAATAGTAATTGGGATATTAATGTCAAGGGAAGATAAAAATAATGATATACTAAATGTGAACTTCCTAAAATACAAGTTTTGTAGCATATTCAATAACTTTTGCCCCCAAATATATTATCTTTTCAGGGGATCAATGGAAAAGTTATATATTCCAAAATTCCTAATCCATACAATATTGAGTCAAAGATTTAATTTGTTCATCCAGTATTAGTAACATGTACTTCCAATTAATTACAAACCAAAATAAGTTTCTGTCAAAATATGTCAATATTTTAGGTACTATAAAAAAATCAAGCAGTAAAAGGAGATAATATATATAGAACCTTACAGTTTAGTTTTTGCCAGTAAACAAAGTTTTTTAATGCCCATTTGGTTAAAACTATGATCTCTATCAATACTAAATGAAATCACTAATTTAACTATTGAGAATACTATTAATATTGATGACTCACCTTTCTGTGCAATCAGGCTCAAATCTTTAATTTTTTTTGTCTGTTCTCCATCATTCAACTTCTAAATAGGTATATTTACCGATTTAAAATTGTACTTTCTTGATAACAATGTATTTTTTTCTTTTCTAATTTCTTTGTCACTACTTTAACTATAAATTATGAACACATACTATTTGAGGTTATTTTAATGTGTTCTTGTTGCTATTCTAGATGTGTAAACTTTTCTAAAAAGCCAAAAAGCTAGTATACAAGAAGTTGGAAATACTTCTATATTGGCTTTCTTTTTTATAATCAAAACAATAAGAAATCATATCATCATTTTAATTTTTTTTTAATTTAGGGAATAAAGCAAGCATATTCATAAACATAATATAATAAAAACAAAGATTGCATATGAACTGGCAAATATATTATGTAAATTTGCTATTCATTTTAAATGTATAATAATGTTATTGTGTAAAATAAATTTACACAGAAGTATTATTATATATTTCTTCCCTTTTACCTGCCCTAGAGATGTCAACTATTAGATACAAATATATATATATACATATATATACATGTATATATATATATATATATATATAAATCATTCTATACATGCTTCTTTTTATCAGAGTATGTTCCTGAATATGATCTTTCCAATTAATTTGGGTATTTCTAATACTTGAAACTGTTTAAATAGTTGAAATTCACTTAAAATTGTTTTTAAAACAATTTTGCCATTATTATATACAACATTCTCTTGGTTCAACACATTTCACTCTTCATTATTTCATTATTTAATGATAATTTCTAATAGGCTCTTATTATCACAGATTCTTTTTGGAGAAACAAAGAATCAAATATAGTGGTTTCATATTTTGCCCAAAGGCAAAAAAGAAATATTCCATGATGTTCTTAGTCCTTTCCTTCAGTGTAATCCAAAGCAGAAATCAATATAAAGAAAGATAGTCTATGGGTCAATATTTGTTGCAGAGGAATGAAAATGATAGACACATTATATTATACACTTGATTAAGTCTACAAATCAAATATTTATATCCTTATTTATCATCTTCACTTTTAAGATGAATAACATGGATGGCAATAAACATGTTGAAAGCCAGATTTTAACTCAGGTCCTCCTGACTTCAGGGCTGGTGCTCTATCCACTATACCATCTAGCTGCCCCTAGGTGAATTATTTTTCATCAAACTTTCTATTCAATCCTTTTCATGATAAGTTCTGCACATTATATCTAAATCTTGTCACTCTCTGAGGCAAGCAAAACAAACCCTGAATAGAAATTTTGATTTTCAAATATAAGAATCTAGAAAAGCATAAAAAAGTAAACAGGAAAGGCAAATAAATCATAAAGGGACTTAATAGGTTAAACTGTTTACATTACTCTATGGGAAGATGATATTTGTAATTCATAAGAACTTTCTCATTTTTAAAGCAGTTAAAAGGATTACATGTAGATAGAGGGACAGGTATTAGTTGGGGGTGAAGGGATGTTATCTAAAAACATAAAAAATAAACTAAGAGTGGGAGATGAATGTACTGGGAGATAACATCCACACTTAATTGTGTATAGAAATCTATTTTGCCCTACAGGAAATAGAAGAGGAAAGAGTTAATAGAAGGGAGGGATGAAAGAAGGGAGGACAGATAGGAGGAGAGGATAGTCAGAATGAAAATACTTTTGAGCAAGGACAAGAAGAAAGGAGAGACTAGAATAAATGGGAAAAATACAATTAGCAGATGTAATTGTGGGAAAAATTGATAAATCTTCAATTCTCAAACATACAGAGAACTGAGTCAAATTTATAAAAAGACCCATTCCCCAACTGATAAATGCTAAAATGATATGAAAAATCTTCAGATGAAGTAATCATAGCTCTATAGAGCCATATGAAAAAATGCTAAAACTCACTATTGGTTGGAGAAATGCAAGTTAAAACAATTCTGAAGTACTATTTATTGGATTGGCTAAGAGTACAGAAAAAGAATGAAAAAAGTTGGAAGTCACGTAGGAGAAATTGGATATTAATGCACTGCTAGTAGAATTGTGCACTGATTCAACTTCTCTGTGGAGTAATTTGGAATTATTCCCAAAGGCCTATAAAACCATGAATATTCTTTGATCTGGCAATACCACTACTGGATCTGTATCTCAAAGAAAAAAAAAGAGAAAAAAAGAAAAAAAATGCTATATGGATAAAAATATTTATGGTCATTCCTTTCTGGGGGTGAATAATTGGACATTGAGGGAATTCACAATTTGTGAAATGGCTGAATAAATTGCCATACAAATGATGAGCAGAAAATTCTCAGAGAAAAGCCTTGAGAAAAATTTCCATAAACTGATACAAAGTGAAATGTACTGTGTACAGAATAAAAACACTGTTGTAAAATGATCAGCTATGAATGACATAACTATACTTGACAAGGCAATAATCCAAGACAACTCCAAAGGAATTACGAAAAATGCTATCCATATCCAGAAAAAGAACTGATGATATCTGAATACAGATTAAAACATACTTTTGTCTTTTACTTTAACTTTCTTGATAGTTTTTTTGTTGTTTTTTAAAAATTTGTTTTCTTTCATATCATAATTATTGTGGAAATGTTTTGTATGAGTACTCATGAAAAGTTGTTATCCAATTCCTTGCATTCTGAATGGGAGGGGAGAGAGCAAGGAGGAAGGAAAAGAACCCGGAACTTAAAGTTTTAAAAACATGTTTAAAATTTGTTTCTACATATAACTGGGGAAAATAAAAGACCAAATAATAAAGAAAGAAAAAAAAAAGGAAAAGAAAATGAAATGCTTCTTATTTCTTATATAAAAAATCTATATTAAAAATAATTTCTTTTTTTATTAAAGCTTTTTATTTGTATAACATATGTATGGGTAGTTCCCCAGCATTGATCTTTACAAAGCTTTCCATTACAAATTTAACCCCCACTCCCCTCCCCTCTCCTAGATGGCAGGAAGTGCACTACATGTTAATAATGTTGAAATGCTTGAGAAATTATGCAAGAAAAATCCTATCTACAAGAAAAAAAAAGAATCAGAGAAAGGCAACACAATGCAAGCAAATGTCAATAGAGATCATGAAAATGTTTCGTTGTGGTCCATATTTCATATCCCTCTCTCTGGGTGTATATGCTTTTCTTCAGTGAACAATTGGAACTGGTTTGAGACAATTCTTTGTTGCAGAGAGCCATGTCCATCAGAATTGATCATCATGTAATACTGTTGTTGCAGTGTATGATGATCTACTGGTTCTGCTCATTTCACTCAGCATCAGTTCATGCAAGTCTCTCCAGGCCTCTCTGAAATCGTCCTGCTGGTCGTTTCTTACAGAGCAATAATATTCCATAACATTCATATACCATAATTTATTCAGCCACACTCCAATTGATGGGCATCCCTTCAGCTTCCAGTTTCTAGCCACTACAAAAAGGGCTGCCACAAACATTCTTGCACAGGTGGGTCCCTTTCCCTCCTCTAAGTTCTCTTTGGGATATAGGCCCAGTAGAAACACTGCTGGGTCAAAGGGTATGCACAGTTTGATAACTTTTTGAACATAGCTCCAAATTGCTCTTCAGAATGGTTGGATCCTTTCACAGTTCCACCAACAATGTATTAGTGTCCCAGTTTTCCCACATCCCCTCCAACATTCATCGTTATCTTTTCCTGTCATTTTAGCCAATCTGACAGGTGTATAGTGGTATCTCAGAGTTGTCTTAATTTGCATTTCTCTGATCAATAGTGATTTGGAGCAACTTTTCATATGACTACAGATGGTTTTAATTTCATCATCTGAAAATTGTCTGTTCATATCCCTTGACCACTTATCTATTGAAGAGTGGCTTGAATTCTTATATATATGAGACAATTCTCTATATATTTTAGAAATGAGGCCTTTATCAGAAC
>JAJPUD010030671.1:0-10195 GCA_023553655.1 Myrmecobius fasciatus | reverse complement strand
TAGATGTAACTAAATAGCTTTTGCAGAGTAGCACCCTACAAAATAAATTAATAAAAAACATATATTTCTTTCTTTTTTTAAAACATATATTTCTGTATGTATTCCTCTTTCAAAGCACAAAGATGGTGAGTGGTATTACCAGACGTAGGAAATCCAAGGCTAAAAGGTGGGTACGAACCAAGGCCCATACTAAGCTAAAGATCAATGTGGAGCTTGACCTTGGCTCTAAGGAAGAGCTGAAGACTGAAGAAACCCAGCAGAAGAAGGCCATGACAAGCAAGAAAATGATACCAAGTATGTCTTCTTCCTCTCCTTTCTCTTATTTTTTATGTTTCCTGGTTCTCTCAGGCTCCAGCCACCATTGGATGGGTTCACAGCGTACCTTTAAACTAAGGACTAGTGCTTTTGCCTAGAAGAAGCTAAATTTGCTGAATTTCTAAGACAACCAGAGACCCCTGCTGTGGCTGTCCTCCCCTTACTATTTCTGCTCTCCAGGTTAACCTTTTCCCTTCCCTGTGTAGATTGCATCCCACTTTCAGAGCATTCCTAGTAGTCCCTGAGGTCGGTCTTGTGTATTCACATTTGAAGAGGCTTAAGTGAGAAAATACATGTGAAACATCTGGCAAACTTTAAAAGGAAAAAGAAAAGACACATGACTCTTTGTTAATGTTTGTCCAGTCCTGTGATTTCCTTTGAGGAAATTCCCTCTACCAATGCAGATTTGCACCTTGGCGACTTAGAGGCTAAGAGGGTTGCTGAGAAGTTGGAGTGAGGGTTAAGCAGAACCCTAAAACCAGGATCCAGCAAGACACAAACCCAGGTCTTCTATGGCCCTGCGGCTGGCTGTATATTTTCCCATGATACCGAACTGTTTATTTGATCTTCGTCGTGATCATCATCCTTTTAGAATTCCACCAGAAGTTGCTTCCAGCCAGTCCTTGTTCTGACCCGAACGGAATCCGGGAACCAGGAGAGGTGGAATTTGAAACTGAGGTAAGGGAAAGAAAAACACCCACTAGGTGCCAGCTGTTGTGGGAAGTGATTTTTTTTTTAATTTTTACTAATATGATCTTGTTTGAGTGGGGGGCTCTGCTGCTCCTGACTTCAGCTTCATGTCCTTGTTTATTTTCCATGAGACTAGTAAGGGTGAGAGTCAGGTGAAGTGAAGGTGAAAACAATCTGTTCGTTTTCTTTACTTGTGAAAAAAAAATAATCTGTGAAACGAGAAAATCTATATTTAAGTATATTGCAACCTTTAAATGAATATAAAAATGGGAAATTCTAATGGTTTTTGTCTAAACTTGAGATTTCTTCTGAGCAAACTCATCAGAGTTGGCCATGAGTTTCTACATCTCGGACGCTCTCATTCCAGGCTAGGCCCTCTGGTCCTGGCCACATGAGGAGCCGGGGTGATCCTCATCAGTCTCCTTAGAAAGCTCAATGGATAAACAGTTGTGAATAGCAATGATTCCAGAGGACTGTTCAGGTGACCTATCTGTCAGAGGGATGATGAACACGGGCTGTAGAAAGACGTATTTTTAGATACAACCTGTGCAAAAATGTGCTTCTCCCAATTCTGTTTCTTAATCAGGTTTTTTTTTTCTTTTTCTTTTCAAGGGATGTGGGAACCGGGTAAATTGGAGAACGGAAAAAAGAATCAAACGGCTTTAACTGGAATGTATTAGATGTGCTTGCAAATAAATATTTAAATGCTTAGGGGAAAAAAGCTGAATCTCTATTGAGCATTAATTTTTGCAGTTGACAAACAGAAATATCCCTTGGCCAATTAGGGAACCTGAGTGTCAATTCTTGTTGTACGTGTATTTTTATGTGAATTTGGGAAAGAGATTTAACCATTTCTCTGTAAAGTGAGGGTGAGGGTGATTTCTTGAGGGAGCTTCCAGATCCTATCCTTTATGATTCTAAGTGTCTGCTATGTGCAAGGTAAATCCTGGCCCCAAGAAGGGAAGTGACACAGGACCAACTTTTATAGGGCATGGGGGTGGAGAAAGTGGATGGAGAGGAAGGGGAAGTATAACTTTGAGGGAAGGAGAAGGTTTTGTGGTTTAAGGGCAAGGAAGAGAAGTGCCCAACAAGAGATCTGTTTCAAGGGAGAGGAGAAAATTCAGATGAAGCTAGAACAAGATGTCAGGTAAGTTTCATCTGGAAAGAAGGCGCTTCCACAGACAGCAATGGGAAAGTTTAAGTACACTGGGGGAATAGAAAATCGGTTCGGGTGGGAGGCAGAAGAGCAGGATCAGAAGCAACACAGTTTTCCAGTAGGACTGGAATGGAGAGTTGGAAGGGCCCTCAGTGGCTGACTGGTACTTTAGCTGTTTGTCTAATTAGTCTTTAAAGGCTTTCAGGTCTTTAAAATGTGCACTCAATTTTCCATGGCATGGATCGTTACAATCTTTTTCCTTACATCAGTTTATACTTTGCTCTGTTACCTCTCTCACCTGCTGTTCCTAGGCTCAAGCAAAATTGGTCCGTCGTTTCCCATGACACTTCTTGAGAAATTTAGAGATAACAGTCGTATGTACTCTGTCTCATCACGCACATTTTCCGTGAAGCATCATGATGAAGTCTTCTCCAACCTATGTACCCTGCACTCCCCACTCAGTCTTCATAAAGTCCTCCAAAACCTTCCCCATAGTGCTTTTCCTTGGACACACTCCAGCTTATGAAAGGCCCCTGAGCAAGCACAATCAGTGAATGCTCTCTCTCTTTCTCTCTCTCTCTCTCTGTCTCTCTCCCTCTCTCCCTTTTTCTCCCTGTCTCTGTCTCTCGTTCTCTGTCTCTGTCTGTCTCCCCCCCCCATCTCTCTCTGTCTCTTTTTTTTTTTCTCCCCTAGGAAAATTATACAGCAGAGAATAAAGTCAAGGAAAGTGTGGAAGCCGAGGCCGAATCTGCTGGTGGAGCTTCTGGGATTTTTTATCTACTAAAAGCTAGCCAGCAGCTTGAAGAACCTGATGGTGTAGATGACAAGTGAGTACCAATCTCTGCTTTTCACTTCTCTGAGAGTCACAAGAAAATGTACGGGAGAGTGGATGGTGAGGCTCGTCAGTAAAACCTGTCTTCCTGGGTCTTGTCTTGTGACAAATCACTTGTCTTCTCAATAGTGGCGCTCAGGTGTCTTTTGAAAATTATAAATTGCAGAGCACATACAATTTGGTATTACTTCCCAGTTTCTTCACCTGGGATTAGAGCTATCAGTGAAATTGCAATTCTGGTCCTTGCCTCACTAATCTTACCCCCTAATAAAAATTCTGTTCATGTCCAGCCTAGAATCAGTTAGTAAGCATCTCCCTGGAGTTCAGAATAGGCGTCATTTTGGTCTTGGGTATCACCTTCCTCAATAATTCAGAGTTGGAAGGGACCTTAGAGATCACCTTGTGATATTGCCAGTCACGAGGATTACACAGGTAACTAAATGAAATCTGATCCCGGCTGGACTTTAAGATTTAGCATTCATGTGAACTGAGAAGGGAAATGTAACCATTGGAAATTATTCTGATTGGCTTGCAGAGGTGGAGGCCCTTGATTTATACTTGAGAAGGACTGGAGAAATGTGAGGGTGGTGGACAGCAGTAGATTAGTTGCCCGTCCTACTCTGCCCTCCAACCCTTGCTACAAGATGTACATATTCTTGAGGAAAAGGGAGTAACACTGTATTCATTGGCCTTTTAAAAAATTCTTAGAAGACCAAAAGCAAGTGCTTATTAAGTAACTGTTATGAATCAATCACTGCTCAAAGAATAACAAAGCAAAAAATCAAGTAAAATGGAAGAGTCCCTGTCCTGAAAGAGCTTATATTCTCTACAATGGAGAGAGACAACATATGAGGATTGAAATATAGTAGTTAGGATCTGGGGTCTGAGTACACTCTTCTAAATTACCAAAACTCAGGCTGCCAGTATAATTAATATTAATCTCCCAAACATTATAGTGAATTAGAAGTATATTGCAAATTTATTCTTGTTAAGGAAATTTCATTATTTAGCTGTGATACTGTCTCATTCATCAAATACTAATTCTTTAATAAAGCAGAAAAACCATCCTTTCCAGGAATCCTAACACCAACTTTTCTATACGTAAATAAATATATATGAACATCAAACTGAAATGAATTGAATTAAGGAAAATTGAATGAAATTTAAAGTGAATGAAATGACACAATTTATTTAACAAGTGGACTGAATCCTAAATATGACATATACAAATTTTTGTAGCATTCTGGTTATGACCAACATCACAACTGGAGTTAACCTCAAACAGCCCTGAAAGTTATAGTGTAATAGCCGTAGATCCTAGTTCATTTTGGGGAAAACACAGTCTTACCCATTCATTGCACAAGTGAATGCAAGTTTCCTAAGAATCTTCAGATTTCTATTCACTGTTACTTCTTTTTTTGCCTCTCTTCAACATTCACAAGTTAAAAAAAATACTTTTCCAAGACTAGAACAGTAGTCACTCCCTCAGAGAATCCTTGTGACATGTTCTCTCTGGGTTCCCCCAACTACCGCACCATAGTTAAGCAATTTCTATCAAGGAAGCTGATTCTCAACATGCTCTTCCAGTCCTTACATATTTTTCATGGATCCCAAAGGATCACAAGTAAAAAAAATCATATCTTCCCTCTGATTCCCCATCCCAATCAGAATTAGCCTCTTTCCATTGGCAAAACAGGTTATGTTTTTAAAACGGGATAACTTTTGCCTTTCTTAGTGGTGTCCAGTTGTTAAAGCATTCATTCATGGGTGCCATGAACTGACCACAAACACTTGGCCTTCCATCCCTCATTTACTGAGTGGCGCTTGGATAGTATCTTGAAAGAAGGGAGAGACATTGTGTGAGGAAGAACTGAGACAGAAGGATATTTCAAGCATGGAAGATGGTGCAAAAGCATAGAAATAGGAAGTGTCAGGAACAGAGAAAAAGCCAGTTTTCACTGGAGTATAGCACACCATACAACAAAACAGAGATAACTGAGAGCTAGAATGCAGAGATCTTTGACAGCTGTGTAGATTTCTCGAAGGTAATATGAAGCTATCCCTTAAAAGTCACTAACCTACAAACGCATTGATTTTGCCCTACTGAAGGGGTCCAGCTTCTAAGGGAAATAGAGCAGTAATCCTAGGGTCCCCAGACCTTGGAGAGCTATAGTTCCAACAATCTGTCTGTCAATGATTCTAAAGGCTTCTGGCTTGGAATAGTCCTGCCAACACTGCTGACTGTCAGATGGACCATGTGCTGGGCAGGGATAACCAGGTTCCCAAGATAATCGTGGCTAGACCACCCCTCAGCTCGAACATTAGCCTATCTGGGACATGAAGCACTGGATCAATTTGTCTCCTTTCTCCTGGTTCTTTGCTAAATTCTTTTGGAACTTAGTCCGCTTGAAGTTACAATTAAAGTACCCATTGCCCCGTGACTTGGAGATGGCTTAGAGCCTGCAAATTCTTTTGAGACATCTCTTGAAACCGGTCTTCATCCCCCACTTTGTGGGATCTCCCTTTTGTACTTCAACATCATGAGCAGATATGATTGCAGAAAAGTGATGAAGAAACAGAATACTCGCCTCCTCAAAGAAAGATGATGCACTCAGCATAAAGGAAAAACTCTTACATTTTTGGAAATACACAACAAGGAAATTTGATTTTCTTTACATATTAGGTATGACAATTTTCTTTTACATCTCTTTTAGTTTGGATGGGGGCTTCAGGAAACAGGAAAAAATGTTTCTTTTTAGTTAATTGAAGAAAAAAGCTCAACAAAGGAAATTCTATGTGTTCCTGCAGGCAGTAGAGATTCCCTTGGAGTTTATTGCATAGGAGAGATCTGGTCTGCATGTAATGGAAAATACTTTGGGGGCTCTAGGGAGAAAGAGCCAGTTGAGGCCAACTGAGAAGTTACTTCAATAGGCCCTGAACTAAAGTGCTGAATTAGGTTCTACCCTGACCAAAAATTATCTTTGAATCACTGCCCCCATTTACCTTCTTCAGGAAGTCCCATGACTGTGCTAACTAGGCACATTACAAGTTCATGTTGTCCATTGTCAACTATGCAGTAGCTTTACTCCTTCCTCACTAATTTCCACTTCCCTCTCCATAAAAGCTTATTTTGTCTCTTCAAAGCTCCACCTTCTGCTGCTCCTTCTCTTGTGGCTGAGCACTGTGCCTCTGGCTTTTCTGGGAAATGTGAGGCAATTCAATGTGAGGTCCCTCTTTTCATCCAATTGCTTTATCTCAGAAGCCTCTGGTACCCTCACCAGAAGGCCAACCACTGTACAGATTTCACCCTTAGTCATTCCCACTGCCTCCAACTTTGATCTATTTTCTAGTAGCAGGACTTGTATCTGCTGCCTTCAAATATGCCCAAGGCCACCTCAAAAACAGGGCCAAGTAAAACTAAAGCAAACCTTCCCTGGATCCTACAGGCCACCCATCATCTGCTATCTTTTCTGTTCCCATCCAGATTGCTTGAGCAAGCTGTGTTCACTTGCTGCTTACATTTTCTCTCCCTCTCATTCCTGAACTTTTTTCCTTTGGACTTTTAACCTTATTTATTAACTGAAAATGTACTATCCCAAGGCAGGAATGATTCCTTAATGTCATTAAATCAAATTTAAAATGACCCTACCTTCTCACAAGGAGGGCAGCAAGTACATACAAAACACATACAACATAAATATCAAATCACTCAATACTGATGACTCTAAAATGACACAAAGTGAATTACCAGTAGGGTTCAGAAAGATGGGAGCAGCTGGAAGATGCAGTAGACAGAGCCCCAGCATTGGAGTCCAGAGGCCCTGAGTTCCAATGTGGCCTCACATACTCAACACTTCCTAGTTGTGTATCCCTGCTTACGTTACATAATGACAATTGCCTTGCAAAAGAGAAAGTAAGAAAGAAAGAGAAAGAAAGTAAAGAAAGAAGGGAAGGAAAGAAAGAAAGGAGGGAAGGAAGGAAGAAAAAAGAAAAGAAAGAAAATTTTTCATGCAGATGATGATGCCTAATTTACTTCTGAAGGTAAAGAGGGGCATTATACGCTAGAAACTAAAAGAGTTGTTATCTTAGGGCCTAAGGACAGCCTGTGCAATTACTTGGGACCGAGTTATAGGATTTAATGAGTGAGGGACAGAGAAAATGTCAGTTTGGCTGGATGGCAAAGTACGGGAGTGGGAAATAAGGTCCAATAATACTGGAAAGCTATTTTGGGGACAGATTGTGTAGGTCTTTTAAGTTTGAGAATATCAGTGTGACCTTTTTGGAAGTAGAAGGATAGGGGAGAGAAGGAACTAAACATTTAAGGTAGTAGGGGTTGAGCCCTTTGCTTGCAGATCTCATTTAATCCTCACAACAGGCCTGGAAAGTGGGTTTGTTGTTATTACATCCATTTTACACGTCAGGAAGTTCAGGCAAACAGAAGTTAAATAATTTTCCCAGCATCCAACAGCTAGCAAGTGCCCAAGGCAGACTGACTTCTTGAGTCTTCTTGGCTCCGGGTCTGGTGTTCTGTCCGCTGTGTGCCATCTCTAAATCAACAAGCAAGCCGTGAGGCACCACAGGAGAATTTTAGAAAAATTAGAAATTATGGATCTCTGGAGATTCATGAAAGGAAATAGAAAAGAGGATACATACATATTTCTCAGTATTTCTGAAAGGCAACTTTATGTGAATTGTTCATGAATTAGGATATACATATTTACAGGTAAATGTAGAAAGTTGGACACATTAAACATATCCTTTAGTGAACACAATGTATAGGGATTATATTCAATTTAAAGGACATAAAAAGTTTGAGATGAAATCGCTTTATTAATGCTAAAGGCTTGGTCTGTCAATGTACATATAGAAACTGTAGAAAATGTCATCAGAGAAACTACAACAATGAGAGAAGTAATCAAAACGTTTAGGATGAAGGCTAGTATCCTTAGCTTGGAACGTTTATCTCTGTATAAACACTTTCATCAACAAAAGGGACAAAGAACAGGTCAGTGAATTGTGCATACAACCAAGTAAGTGTTAGCAGCTCCAAATCACCTGACCTAAGTGAATGTCAAAATAGCTCTCCACTAGCAAAAATCCCAATTATTGAGCCATTTTTGGGAAAACAAAATCTTCAACAATAGAGAAATCAAACAACAATAAGAAGAGGGAAACCCATTTGCCAGTACTGGAAATGGAAAAAACAAAGCAGAATTAAAAACATAAAAATCAAGGTAATTCTTCCAAATTCATTTGTGTATATATACATATTTATATATGTTTGTGATATGCATACATATATGTGAGTGCATATAGACATGTGTGTATATGTGTGTCTCTATGTGTATACACACAACATAGATACAAACAAGGTACATGGAGAAAATTTTCCACTACATGATGTCTTAAAATGTAATACTGTTCCTTTCATTCCTCAACTGATGACCATCCTTCTGTTTTCCATTCTTTACAACAAAATCCTTTTTCTCTAGAGTTGGTAGCAAATATTACTAGATCAAAGGGCCTGCATGGTTTAACCATATGGGCTTCTAATTCTGAGCTGTTTTCTACAGTGCCTGGTCTAGCTCATAGCTACACCTGCTATAAATTAGTAATGTAACTATTTTCCCACAGCCCTTCCAGTTTATCTTTTTCTGTAAATTGTTTGTTTGTTTTTCTCTTGATCCCCTTTGCCAGTTTTGTTTTCCAATTTCCTGCTTCTTTTATACTTGTAGTTGCATTGCTTTTGTTTACACAAAACTTTTCAAGTTTTATGTGAACCTCTGTACCTCACAAAATAAGTGCTGATTTTTGACAATCAAAAGGAAAACCTCATTGGCCATTATCAAAAGTGGAAAAGGGGAATCCACAACAAATATAGAAATTGGGAAATTGTATCAAACTGTTTCATATAATGTGCATGTACACATACACACACACACACACACACACACACACACCCCAATCAAATTGATGAGGTATGTGATAAAGATAGTTATCTCCAAAATGTAAAGAATTAGAAAAAATATTTAAATATCTCTGTCCTGGGGGAGAAATGAATGGGTTCCTGAATAAATTGTAAGAAGCATTCAAAGAACCAATTAGTTGTATGATTTTCATAAACTGTCTTCATGATGCTACCTATTAAAATGGGTGTGTCCATAGAGGTGGTTTGTAAAGGGTTTTTAGACTTGCCACTGGAATTGATTGTGCTTCTCTGAGTTATCCTTTTCTGTCTTTCACAGCCGACCTCCTGTGTCCCCCAATGTAATGGAGGCAGTCCAGGGGATGCTGCTGCTGGCCAACCTGCAGCCCGTGTCATCTTTGCCCCCAGCTTCCGGGGCTCAGGCCTGCTGGACATCAGGGGAGTGCAGTGGCAGTAGTGGCTCCACTGGTGAAAAGGGTAGCGGCCCTCTGGCCAGCCCAGGGACTGGGAAGAAGAGGGCTGGCAAGCAACTGACCAACTACAGCACCAAGAGTAAGAAAATCGAGGTCAAATCACATAAGCTGGAGACCGTGGGAAAGTGCAGTAAGAGTTGCATCCTTTACCCTCCCTCAGGGGAGGCCCTCACCAGGCGGTCAGAAAAAAGAGACACACAGTCTCTCCAGGTCTGATGCTCCCAGGGACTGCTCGTGTCCCACCTGTGGCAGAGCCCTCGGGGCTTGTCTCAGTCCCACCAGCCACAGTCGGGCAGCATCACTTGAGACTCTAACTTAGGGATATCCTTTGGGTCCTCTTCAAAGGACAACCACCAGCCTGTTCTTGCTGAGTTCTTCCTGTCCCTTTACTGAGTACTGCTAGCTAGTCCAATGCTATTTCAAGTCAACTTCTTTGAACTGACAAGGCTTTGTTTTCCTTTAGATGGGAAAACATGTGAAGGTCCATCAGTTAAAGAGGCACTTTTAGTATTGAACCCTTCCTTTGTCAGGTTTCCAGTCAGCAAGTGCAGTGAGGTTTGGCAGCACTACTGCATCCTTTCTTGTGTGCTTCCCAGCTGGGCAAGCCTGTATTTGTATCTCTGAGAGTGGTTTAGGGATCTTTGTTTTTTTTTGCAATCATACGTTTTGTTTTGGTAAAAAAAAAATGTGTTTATTTGCATGCTTTTAATCCTTAGATATTTGGATTTGGAAATTGTTTTTGTGCTAAGATCACTAAATTAGATGTAGTCATTTTCTTTGATCATGTGACCCTTGTGATGTGT
>JAJPUD010030670.1:0-13029 GCA_023553655.1 Myrmecobius fasciatus | reverse complement strand
CCTTGTGCAGATGAGCAAGCCCTAGTCAGAGCAGTCTGCAAACCTCGGCAGGGGCGCCTCCTCCTCCACCAAGGCTCCTTTCCTTCAAGTTCTGGATCCTTGTTTGGGTTTGGGATGGAGATGGAGGCCAGAAAGGTCACAGCTGAGGGACCACCAACAAGATGCCTCATTTCTGTTAGAAGGAAAGGAGATGACCTCTTTTCCAGGATTTTGTTTTCAGTCTCAGTCTCCACATGGGCTGGGGGAGGGTTGATGTGCTTCCTTTCAGAGCAAAATCTCTGCACCTGAGGAAAGTCAACCACTCAGCCAGAGTTCCTGGGGAGAGGATTGCCTCAGGTGCTGAGCCCTGATGGACTCCCCTGCCTCTCTGATCCCAAATAGGCAAGTTTCCAGAAGCCTTGGCAGCTGAGAGACAAATCAAGCTGACTCTGTTATCATGAAGATAGTAGGATAGACTGCATCTTTTCTAGGGATATTCATATACCATGTGTTATATAAAGTTCAGGTTTAACTTATATAGACCTTTAAGGGAATGGATTTCCAAATTTCCTAATACTTAACTCAAAAAATCTGTCAGCCAACCTTTCTCATGCAATTATTGTTCCAGTCTTATTTTTTTCTTAAATGTTATTCTATTAATTAAATGCTTTAAATGAAGGTTCTTATAATCTGTAATTATCCTCATGGTAATGGCAATCTTTTTGGAGAAAAATTGTCTGTCCCTTCGATGCAGGTGAATTCACATCCTGAGAAATGTTGAGGACTTTTTGGTGCCTTTTTAAAAGAATCCAACTTATTATCAAGATGGCACATTCTATACATGGTCTCCTCATTATGGTCATCCGCGTGGGTTGATAATCAATTTGCATGCGGTCACATGACTAAATCTGGGCCTGAACCACCTGAGATCATGAAAATATGGTCCTCTGTTATCGTCATCATTTTCTCCATCATCCCAGCTAGTGCTTCTAGAGTTCTTACTATGTGCTGGGCACCATGCTAAGCACTTTATAGTGATCCTCTCATTTGATCCTCACAACCCCTCTGGGAGGTTGGTGCCGTTATTATCCCGATTCTACAGTTGAGGGAATGGTGGCAAATGACATTAAGGGACTTATCCAGGGTCACAGACAAGGAAGTGTCTCAGGTCAAATTTGACTGCTAGCCCAGTACTCTATTTATAGTGCCACCCAGTTGCTAGTAACTACAGAAAGCTGTCAAAAGAGGGATGACAACTAACGCCTTCACATAGACCATGTTGGTGCATGATGGAATAAATCATAAAAATCACAAAAGTTCCATATATTGGCAAGTGTGATAGTAACAGACCTGCATCTGGGATTGAACCCAGTATGACTATTATGTAATTCTTATTTATAAAGACCAAAAATATACCATTCATCCTATTTAATCTTTTAAAAACAGTTGCTTGTCTTGTTCCTCCTTCAAAGGTTCTCAATTTCCTTTAAAAAGTTTCCCTGATGTCTTTGGTTTTTGATATCATCATGGTTTTACTGTTTCCTTCTCCCTCACTCTTCCAAAAATCATCTTAATTTTAGGTGATCAAAAATGTGCATTTTACTTCCTGTGACTCCCTCTATCTCTTATCTAACACTGAAATCCTCCCTCTACATATATATGAGGTAATTTATTTTCTTTATTAAAGCTTTTTATTTGTATAACATAAGCATGGGTAGTTCCTCAGCATTGATCTTTACAAAGCTTTCCATTACAAATTTTACTCCCAGTCCCCTCCTCTCCCCTAGATGGCAGGAAGTCCACTCCATGTTAATAATTTTGAAATACTTGACAAGTTGTGTAAGAAAAATCCTATCTACAAGGGAAAAAAAGAAAACCAGAGAAAGGAAACACAATGCAAGTAAACATCAACAGAGAGCATGAGAATGTTATGTTGTGGTCCACATTTCATATCCCTCTCTCTGGGTGTATATGGCTTTCTTCACTGAACAATTGGAACTGGTTTGAGACATTTCATTGTTGCAGAGAACCACGTCCATTAGATTTGATCATCATATAGTATTGTTGTTGCTATGTATAATGATCTCCTGGTTCTGCTGGTTTCACTCAGCATCAGTTCATGCAAGTCTCTCCAGGCCTCTCTGAAATCATCCTGCGGGTCGTTTCTTATAGAGCAATAATATTCCATAACATTCATATACCATAATTTATTCAGCCTCTCTCCAACTGATGGGCATCCTTTCAGTTTCCAGTTTCTAGCCACTACAAAAAGGGCTGCCACAAACATTCTTGCACATGTGGGGCCCTTTCCTTCCTTTAAAATCTCCTGGGGATATAATCCCAATAGAAACATTGCTGGGTGAAAGGGTATGCACAGTTTGGTAACTTTCTGAGCATAGCTCCAAATTGCTCCCCAGAATGGTTGGATCTGTTCACAGTTCCACCAACAAAGTATTAGAGTCCCAGCTTTCCCACATCCCCTCCAACATTCGTCATTATCTTTTCCTGTCATTTTAGGCAATCTGACAGGTGTGTAGTGGTACCTCAGAGTTGTCTTAATTTGCATTTCACTGATCAATAGTGATTTGGAGCAACTTTTCATATGACCACAGATGGTTTTAATTTCATCATCTAAAAATTGTCTGTTCATATCCCTTGGCCATTTATCTATTAAAGAATGGCTTGAATTCTTATAAATATGAGACAATTCTTTATATATTTTAGAAAAGAGGCCTTTATCAGAACCATTAAATGTAAAGATGATTTCACAATTTGATGCTTCCCTCCTAATCTTGTCTGCATTAATTTTGTTGGTACAGAAACTTTTTAACTTAATATAGTCAAAATAATCTATCTGGTGTTCAATGAAGAGCTCCAGATCTTCTTTGGACATAAATTTATTCCATCTCCACAGGTCTGAGAGGTAAACTATACTAAGTTCCTCTAATTTGCTTACAATATCACTCTTCATATCTACATCATTAACCCATTTAGATCTTATCTTGGTATGTGATGTTAGGTGTGGGTCAAGCTTTAATTTCTTCCATACTAGTTTCCAATTTTCCCAGTAGGTTTTGCCAAATAGTGAGTACTTATACCAAAAGTTGGGGTCTTTGGGTTAATCAAAAACTAAATTGCTAAAGTTATTGCCTAGATTTTCCTGATATCCTATCCTATGCCACTTATCAACTGATCTATTTCTCACCCAGTACCAAATGGTTCTGATGACCGCTGCTTTATAATATAGTTTTAGATCTGATACAGCAAGATCACCTTCATCTGCCTTTTTTTCATTAATTCCCTTGAAATTCTGGACCTTTTGTTCTTCCAAATGAACTTTGCTGCTATTTTTTCTAGATCTGTAAAATAATTTCTTGGGAGTTTGATTGGTATGGCACTAACTAAATAAGTAGATTAGTGTCTTGTCATTTTTATTATCTTCGATCGGCCTACCCATGAGCACTTAATGTTTTTTCCAATTGACTAGGTATGATTTTATTTGTGTGGAAAGTGTTTTGTAGTTTAGTTCGTATAGTTCTTGACTTTTCCTTGTTAGATATATTCCCAAATATTTTATACTATCAACACTTATTTAGAATGGAATTTCTTTTTGTATTTCTTGCTGCTGAACTTTGTTGGTAATATATAAAAATGCTGATGATTTATGTGGATTTATTTTAAATCCTGCAACTTTGCTAAAGTTGTGAATTGTTTCTAGTAGTTTTTTAGTTGATTCTCTAGGGTTCTCTAAGTATACCATCATGTCATCTGCAAAGAGTGATAATTTGGTTTCTTCATTACTTACTCTAATTCCTTTCATCTCTTTTTCTTCTCTTACTGCCAAAGCTAACATTTCTAATACAATAGTAAATAGTAATGGTCACAGTGGGCAGCCTTGTTTCACTCCTGATCTTACTGGGAATTGTTCTAGTTTGTCTCCATTACATAGGATGCTTGCTGATGGTTTTAAGTAGATGCTACTGATCATTTTAAGGAAAAGCCCATTTATTCCTATACTCTCTAGTGTTTTTAATATGAATGGGTGTTGTATTTTATCAAAAGATTTTTCTGCATCTATTGAGATAATCATGTTTTTTTTTAAAATTTGGTTATTAATATAATTGATTATGCTGATAGTTTTCCTAATATTGAACCAGCCCTGCATTCCTGGTATAAATCCAACTTGGTCATAATGTATTATCTTGGGGATGACTTTTTGTAATCTCATTGCTAATATCTTATTTTAGATTTTTGCATCAATATACATTAAGGAAATTGGTCTATAGTTTCTTTCACTGTTTTCACCCTACCTGGTTTAGCTATTAGCACCATATCTGTAGCATAGAAGGAATTTGGTAGTATAACTTCTTTCCCTATTTTTCAAATAGTTTATATAGTATTGGAATTAATTGTTTTTGATTGTTTGGTAGAATTCACATGTCGATCCATCTGGCTCTGGAGATTTCTTCTAGGGAGTTGATTAATAGCTTGCTTTATTTCTTTCTCTAAAGTGGAGCTATTTAGATAATTTATTTCTTCTCTTAACATGGGCAGTCTATATTTTTGTCAATATTCCTCCATTTCTTTTAAAATATCAAATTTGTTACATGAAGTTGGGCAATGTAACTCCTACTTATTGTCCTAATTTCCTCTTCATTGGTGCGAAGTTCTCCCTTTTCATTTTTGAGACTAACAATTTCATTTTCCTCTTTGCTTTTTCTAATCAAATTAACTAAAAGCTTATCTATTTTTTTTTTGGTTTTTTCATAAAACCAACTCTGTTTTATTTATTAATTCAATAGTTTCTTATTTTCAATTTTTCAATCTCCCCTTTTATTTTCAGAATTTCAAATTTGGTATTTGAATGAGGCTTTTTAATATGTTTGCTATCTAGTTTTTTTTAATACTAAGCCCAATTAATTAATCTTTTCTTTCTCTATTTTATGGAAGTAAGCATCTAGAGATATAAAATTACCTCTTATACCCGCTTTGGCCATATCCCACAAATTTTGGTATGTTATCCCATTATTGTCATTCTCCTGGATGAAATTATTGATTGTGTCTATGGTTTGCTCTTTCATCCATTCATTCTTTAGAATTAGATCATTTAATTTCCAATTAATTTTTGATTTCTCCTGGCCTTATTGTATGGGATTTTTATTGCATTATGACCTGAAAAAGATGCATTTACTATTTCTGCCGTTCTACATTTGATTTTGAGGTTTTTATGCCCTAAATACATGGTCAGTTTTTGTATAAGTTCCATGAAATGCTGAGAAAAAATTTAACTCCTTACTATCTCCATTCAATTTTCTCCAATGATTTATCATACCTAACTTTTCTAACAATTTGTTTATCTCCCTGATTTCTTTCTTATTTATTTTGTGGTTTGATTTATGTAATTCTGAGAGAGCAAAGTTGAGATAACCCACTAGTATAGTTTTGCTGTCTATGGCTTCTTGCATCTCTGTTAATTTCTCCTCTAGGAATTTGGATGCTGTACCACTTGGTGCATATATATTTAGTATTGATATTGTGACATTATCTATGGTACCTTTTAGTAAAATATAGTTTCCTTCCTTATCTCATTTAATTATATCTATCTTTGCTTTTACTTGATCTGAGATCAGGATTGCTACCCCTGCTTTTTTTTGTTCACCTTAAACATAATAGATTCTGCTCCAGCCCTTTACCTTTACTCTGTATGTATCTCTATGCTTTAGAGGTGTTTTTTGTAAACAACATATTGTTGGATTCTGGCTTTTAATCCAGTCTGCTATCCGCTTCTGCTTTGTGGAAGTGTTCATCCCCTTCACATTAACAGTTAAAATAACTCATTCTGTATTTCCTGCCATCTTATTTATGCAAAGTTATGTTTTTGTTTTTCTTTTCCCCTTTCTCCCTTCCCCCCTCCCCAGAATTTTGCTTTGGATGACCACCTACCTCAAAGAGTCCTCCCCTCTTTAAAGCCCCTGCCCCCTTTTTTACACCTATTCCCTAATTCTTCTCCTTTCCTTCCATTGGTCTTTTCCTTTCTTTTCCTCCTTTTCCTCCTACTTCCCTATCAGGAGGAAAAAGTTTCTCTGTGAAAGTAAATGTGTCTGATATACTCTTTTAAGCCCAGTTTGATTAGAGTAAGATTTTTTTATATAAAGCTTTTTATTTACAAAACATATGAGTGATTTTTCAACATTGACCTTTGCAAAAACTTTTTTTTCCCCAAGCTTTTCCCCTCCTTCCCCCCACCCCCACCCCTAGATGACAGGTAATCTAATACATGCTAAATAGGATAAATTATATGACAAATACAATACATGTATACATATCTATACAGTTATCTTACTGCACAAGAAACACCAGATCTAGAAAGAGAAGAAGAAAAAAAACAACCTAAGAAGGAAAACAAAATGCATGGAAACATTCACAGAAAGCGTTAAAATGCTGTGTTGTAGTTCACACCCAGTTCCCACAGGCCTCTCTCTGGATGTATATGACTATCTTCATCGCTGAAGAACTGGTTTGAATCACATCATTGTTGAAGAGAACCATGTCCATCAAAATTAATCATCGTATAGTCTTGTTGCTGTGTATAATGTTCTCCTGGTTCTGCTGATTTCACTCAGCATCAGTTCATGCAAGTTAGAGTAAGATTCACACAATGGTTATCTCCCTCTTTTCTTTCCCTAACTTATGTTAGGTTTTCTTTGTCTCTTCATGATAAAATCATGAGATTTTACCTTATTTTTACCTCCTTTTTTTTTTACCTTTTTTACTTCCTTTTCCTTCTTTTTCCAGTATGATAGCCCTTTCACTTCTAGTTTCTTTTTCAAATTATCAAAGATAAATCAAATTATACCCCCATTCTCTAAACAGTCTTTTCTTTTTACTTTTCTATGCTTCTCTTGAGTTCTGTGTTTGGAGGTCAAATTTTTTAGCTAGATCTGATCTTTTCATTAGAAAGAGGTGAAATTCACCTATATCATTAAATGTCCACCTTCTTCCCTGGAAGATAATGGTCATTCTACTTGGATAGGTTATTTAAGGGGAACCAGACTGAATTTTCATCTCTCATCTACAGTGACAGCCCTTCCTGGACTTGAAGAGGGCTAAAATTTGGTCCTTCTTAAGGCCTCTCTCAGACCTAAATATTCTTGGTTCCTCTTACCATCTTCATTGCTGCCTTTGGAACAAGCCCCAGCTTGTCTTTGTTTTCTCTAAGATATAATGCACTAAACTGAACCCTCCATATGGTCCCTGAGCAAGGCAGAGTATATGTCTCTCATTTGGAAAACATGTCTTTCTTCATTAACCTTGAATAGCATTAGCTTTCGGGCTTCCGATTTTACAAAATTGCTGTTGCTGTATACAATATTCTCCTGGTCCTGTTCACTTACCTTTCTGTCAGTTCATGCAAATCTTTCCAGGTTTTTCTGGAACCTGATGGTCATTTCTTATAGTACAATGATATTCACAACCATATACCACAACTCTTTCGGCCATTCTCCAGTTGATGGGAATCCCCTCGATTTCAAATGTTTTGTCCCTACCAAAAATGCTCCGATAAATGTTTTTGCCCAAATAGATCCTTTCTCCCTTTTCTTTGATCTTTTTGGGATACAAACCTGAGAGATATTGCTAGATCAAAGGATATGCACAATCTTATAGCCTATTTGCTTTTGGGTGTTAACACACACACACACACACACACCTACATGAGGGGAGTAGGTTCTCTCTCTATCCCTCAAAATGTCCTTCATAGAAAGACTGATTCAGTCTACGTGTAAGGTTAACTTTAGGCACGAGATTCCCCCTTTGCTTTGTCAGGGTCCCTCTGATGTCATGGGACTTCATTTCTCAGGAAATGAGTTCAGCAACTTGCTGAGCTCCCCACAGTCTAAACAAATGAACGTGTCAGTGCTGAGAACACTTGGGAATCTTTCAGAATAGGGGGCCAGGGGCTTCACCTCTAAGAATGGGCTGCCCTTGGCCACCTTTCCATGCTTGCTCCTCCTTCAGACCCATACATTGTTGAAAGTCAGACTAAAGAATCACAGAAAGGCTTAGTGAATCTTGTGAGCAGAGATGACTTGGTTCATTGTACCTCTATCCCTGGCACTTAGGAAACCTCCAAAAACATAGGAAGTGTATCATCATTACTTAGGGACTGGATTGGATTGGAAAGCAATTATTGCTCTAGTTTGGCCCCACCTGGTCAAAGGAAGAGATGCTCTATAGCCACCAGATGGCAGTGCTCCCTGACCCAATATGACACCCTCCTGTGTCCCCTGTCTAAACAATAACAGCCAACATTTTTATAACACTAGGTGTCAGAGGCTATGTTGAGCACTTTGACAACTATTATCTCATTTAATCCTCACATCATTAGGATATAGGAATTGATATTGTTCTCATGTTCTGCATGAGGAGCCTGAAGCAGACAAAGGTTAACCGGAAGGTCACATGGCTTGATCCCAGTCCAGAATGGTCTGAGGCTAAATTTGAACTTGGGAAGATCTTCCTAAACCCAGATCTAGCAGTCAATCTACTATAACATCCAGCTGCCTCTAATAAGTTAACAAAGCCAAAGACATTCATCCTTGGTGGGCAAACCTTTTCTGGATGCACTTACCAAGGTTGGTCAGTAGTGAATGGATCTGGAGCTGGAAGGAACTCAGAAAGTATCTAATCCAATCCATTCATTTTGCAAACTCAGTCTTAAACATATCTTCTCCCTCCATACTCCTTCACTGGGTGATCTTATCAACTTCTGTGGATTCAATTGTCGCCTTTTGGCAGATGACTTAGATCTCTTTGGCCTTCTCTAACCTGTCTTCTCACCTCCAGTCTAGCATCTCCACTTACCCCTTCACATCTGGAGATGGATATCTCATAGACAACTTAAACTCAACATACCCCAAAACAAATTCTGCAAGTCCCACAACTTTGATTCTTCTTTCTCCCTTACTCTGCAACAATAAACCATTAACTCCTATTACTTCTTCCTTCACAAGGTCTCTTGTATACATATAGATAGACACTCCAAATGTCTTAGCATCCAAATTCATAACCAAAAGATGTTCTGAGCATCCACAAGACTCTTACATGGACTCATCAGTTTTGGATAAGTGTAATATAAAGATAAGCAACGGAAAGATAAGGAACAAAACAGTTTTCTGGAGAAACACAAGTGAAATGAGTTAGGACATCCTCTAAATGGGAGAGCAACAGAATATGGATAAATCTTTGCACTACATGGAACTTTTGTAAAAATCAAGCCTGTGCTAGGCCAGAGCAATTTTGCAAGCAAATGGAAAAAGGCAGAAATGGTCAATATATTCTTTATAGACAATTATGCAAAAAGAATAGAAATTGTTTCAGATGCCCCAAAGAAAAGATAGAAACCTAAATAGAGATTGAACAATGAAATCTTTAACGAGTGGGTCGAATTACAAATTGTAGAAACAATAACTATGTAAAAGAAAAATGATAATGATGAAATAGTATGCCAAAATTTCTAAAATAGTTCTCAAGGTGAAAACCATATTCTTAAAAGAATACATTAACAAAATAGAAAAAGAAAAGATGCATGAACCAAATATGTACTTCTTAAAATTAAAGAATCAACAAATAAGCACACCCAAAATAAGCACAGAACAGGAGAAATTAGGGAAAGCCTTGTCAAACCAAGGGAAGTGATTCAACTAAAGTTGTTGCTTGGCCAAAACTCATAAAATTGATCAACCTTTCAGAAAGCTAATCGGAATAGAAAGAAGAGAGCAGAAACTGAAATTGAGGAAATAACATATGAGCAAGGTGAAATCACAGCCAACACTTGAAGAGATTAAAAGGTTAACAGGACACATTATGTGCAACTATATACTGAGAACACACAAGAAATAGAGGAGCACCTTCCAAAATATAAAACCCCCATATTATCAGAAGAGGAGATAAAGATTTTGAGTACCTAGCCTTAGAGAAGAAAATAGATCTAGTATTAAGGAAACTACCATAGGAAAAAAATTCCCAGGCCTCAAGGATTCACAGTATTCTATCAGACTTTTAAAGAACAGTGAGAACTTACACTTCACAAAATATTCTCAAAAGTTAAAAAAAAAGCACCATACCAAACTCCTTTTATAAGAGAAAGTCTTTATACTAAGGCCAGGGAAAGATAAAACACAGAATGGAAACTGTAAGCCAATATAATTAATAAACATTGTCTCAAACTTTTTAAACAAAATCTGATTATACAGAGTACAATGATTTATCGAAGTGATCGTTCATTATGACAATATAAGGTATAAGAGAGATACAAGAACGGTTTAAAATCAGGGAAAAAATGAACATAATTAGCATTAAGAAAACCAAATATTTGAACTATATGGTTATCTCAAGAGATGTTAAAAAACTTAATAAAATATAATATTTTTATGTAAAAAAATTCTATGTAGTAGAGGGACTTTAAAAAAATATCCTAACAAGCACTTTTATAAAACCAAAAAGAATTATATTCTTTTCTTTTTTGTGCTTTTTAAAATTATGTTTTCATCTGCATTTAGATTGCTTAGTTCTCTCTCTAGAACTGCATAACCTTTTTCATCATGGGTCCTTTGAAATTGTCTCGCATCACTCTTTTTATCAGAATAGCTAAGTCTTTCATAATTGATCATCCTTACAATATTGTTGTTACTTTCTAAACATTTCTCTTTGTTCTGCATACTTCACTTTCCATAAGTTCATATTAGTTTCCCCTAGTTTCTCCAAATCTCTATTATTCTCTAATTGTCTTTTAAATTTTTTTGTTTATTAAAGCTTTTTATTTACAGAACATATGAATAATTTTTCTACATTGACCTTTGCAAAATTTTCCGTTCCATATTGTTCCCTCCTTCTACCTACCCTCTCCCCTAGATGACAGGTAGTCAAATACATGCTAAATATGTTAAAATAAATTCCAATGTATGTATGTATACCTATAGATTTATCTTGAAGCACAAGAAAAATTGAATCTAGAAAAAGAAAAGAAACCAACCTAAGAAGGAAAAAAAATGCAAGCAAACATTCATAGAAAGCATTAAAATGTCATGTTGTGGTCCACACTCAGTTCCCCCAGGCATCTCTCTGGAAGCGTATAACATTTTTCATCGCTGAACAATAGAGACTTTTGAATGACCTCATTGTTGAAGAGAACCATGTCCATCAGAATTGAGCATCATATAGTCTTGTTGCTGTGTATAATGATCTCCTTGTTCTGCTCATTTCACTCAGCAGCAGTTCATGTAGGTCTCTCCAGGCCTCTCTGAAATCATGCTGCTGGTGGTTTCTTAAAGAACAATAATATTTCATGACTTTCATATACCATAATTTATTCAGTCATTCTACAAATGATGGGCATCCATTCAGTTTCCAATTTCTAGCCACTACAAAAAGGGCTGCACAAACATTTTTCCACACGTGGGTCCCTTTCCCTCCTTGAAGATCTGTTTGGGACACAGACCCAGTAGAAATGCTTCTGGGTCAAAGGGTATGCACATTTTGATAACTTTTTGAGCCTAGTTCCAGATTGCTCTCCAGAATGGTTGGATCCATTCACAGTTCCACCAACAATGTATCAGCGTCCCAGTTTTCCCACATCCCCTCCAACATTCATCATTATGTTTTCCTGTTATTTTAGTCAATCTGACAGGTGTGTAGTGGTATCTCAGAGTTGTTTAATTTACATAGCTCTGATCAATAGTGATTTGGAAAACCTTTTCATATGACTAGAAAAAGTTTTAATTTCATCATCTGAAAATTGTTCATATTCTTTGACCATTTTTAATGGGAGAATGGCTTGAATTCTTAAAAATTGGAGTTAATTCTCTACATATTTTAGAAATGAGGCCTTTATCCAAACCTTTGTATGTAAAAATATTTTCCCAGTTTATTGCTTCCCTTCTAATCTTGTCAGCATTTGTTTTGTTTGTATAAAAACTCTTTAACTTCATATATTCAAAATTATCTATTTTGTGATTAATAATGATCTCTAATTTTTCTTTATAAATTCCTTCCTCGTCCACAGATCTGAGAGGTAAATCCTCCTATGATCTTCTAATTTGTTTATAATATCATTCTTTATGTCTAGATCATGAATCCATTTTGACATTATCTTGGTATATGGTGTTAAATATGGGTCAATGCCTAGGTTCTTTCACAGTAGTTTCTAATTTTCCAAGCAGTGTTTGTGAAATAGTGAGCTCTTTTACCAAAAGTTGGCTTGTTTGGGTTTGTGAAACACTAGAATACTATAGTCATTGTCTATTTTGTCTTGTGAGCCTAACCTATTCCCCTGATCAACTACTCTGTTTCTTAGCCAGTACCAAATGGTTTTGATGACCTCTGCTTTCTAATGTAATTTGAGATGTGTTATAGCTAGGCCACCTTCATTTGCTTTTTTCCCATTAATTCCCTTGAAATTTTTGACCTTTTCTCGTCCAGATGAATTTTGTTTTTAATTTTTCTAGGTCAGTAAAATGATTTCTTGCGAATCTGGTATAGCACTAAATAAATAGATGAGTTTAGGTAGTATTGTCATCTTTATTATATTTGCTGGACCCATCCAAGAGCACTTGATATTTTTCCAGTTGTTTAGATCTGAGTTTGTGTGGAAAATGTTTTGATGTTTTGCTCATATGTGTCCTGACTTTCCCGTGGCAGATAAAATCCATCTGGTTCCTTCCGGGCGTGGAGCCATGGTGGCAGAGATCAGACAGGAGTCTCTGTAACCTCCTCTAACCTTCCCTCAAACCAACAACATATGAAGCCTCTAGACTGATTTTGAAGCAAAAAAATCCACAATATCTGGAGGACAACATGATTCTAGAAGAAGATATTCTGGAAGAACCTCAAAACAGCACCCTAGGGTGATCAATCAATCAACAGGACTGATCAGCACCAGAAATAAGTCAATCAGCAGAACTGCCCAGCACCTGACATAATTCAATCAGCAGAACTGCCCAGTTCTTGAAATAACTCAATCAGCAGAACTGCCCCAGGGCAAATTAAAGCAGC
>JAJPUD010030669.1:0-13030 GCA_023553655.1 Myrmecobius fasciatus | reverse complement strand
TTTAAGGATACCCCTAGTAGAGATATAGTTCTCGAGAGTTCTTTCCTCTTTACCTTTTTACGCTTCTCTAGAGTTCTGTGTTTGGAGGTCAAATTTTTTGTTCAGATCAGGTCTTTTCGTTACAAATAGGTGAAAATCTCCTTTATCATTGAATGACCATCTTCTTCCCTGGAAGATGATGCTCATTCTAGCTGGATAGCTTATTCTTGGCTGTAATTCAAGTTCTTTTGCCTTTGGGAATATCTGATTCCAGGCCCTTGGATCCTTCACGGTGGAAGCTGACAGATCCTGTGTAATTCTAATGACAGTTCCTCGGTATTTGAACTGTTTTTTTCTAGCAGCTTGTAATATCTTTTCCTTGGTGTGATAGTCCTGAAATTTGGCCAGGATATTCTTTGGGGTTTTAATTTTGGGGGCTCTTTCAGGAGGTGATCGGTGAATTCTTCCAATGCCAACTTTGCCTTCTGATTCTAAAACATCAGGGCAATTCTCTTTCATGATTTCCTGGAAGATAGCATGAAGGTTCTTTTTTTTATCGTGACTTTCAGGGATTCCAATAATCCTTAGATTGTCTCTCCTGGATCTGTTTTCCAAGTCAGTTGTTTTTCCTAGGAGATATTTCATATTTTCTTCTATTTTTCATTTTTTTGTTTTCATTTGACTGATTCTTGAAGTTTTATTGAGTCATTGATTTCAATTTGTTCAATTTTAATTTTTAAGGTATTATTTCCTTCAGTTATCTTTTTTAGCTCCTTTTGTAACTGGCCAATTGAATTTTTTGGTTCATTGCATTCTTTTTCCACTTTGCCAATTTTATTTTTAGTGAATTGTTGTCTTTTTTTAGTTCATTAATTTTTTTTCAGTGAATTGTTATCTTTTTCCAATTCACTATTTTTATTTTCTAGTGACTTGGTGACTTTTTCTAATTCACCAATTTTGTTTTTCAGTAAATTGTTGTCTTTTTCCAGTTCACCAATTTTGTTTTTTAGTGAATTGGTCTCTTTTTCCAATTCACCAGACTTATTTTCCAGTTTTTCACATCTCCGTTGCAGGGCGATATTTCCTTCTTGCACTGCTCTCAATTTATTTCCCCAATCTTCTTCTAGCTCTCTTTCAAAATTCTTTGTGCAATCTTCCAGATAAGCCTTCTGAAAGGGAGACCAGCTTAAGCCCACCTTTGTGGCTTTATCTGGGATTGTTTTCAGAATCTCAGGATCTGGGGACTTCTTTAGTTTCTCTCCGTAAAAGCTGTCTATGGTGAGAGCTCTCTTCTTCTTGCTCATGATTTTCAGCAGAGGTATCAGTCACCAGCAGGGAATTCTGCAGCAGCAGCAGCAGCAATTTCAATTTGCCCTGGGTCAATTTGCCGAGTTGACTTCCGGTCTGGGGCTCATCTGGCTAGATCAACACTAGGACCACACTTTCAGCTTCTCTCAATCCACCCTTTATCAAAGGTAGACCTGACAAACACCTACCCCCAAGCAGAGCAAAGTGGCCCAAGTGTCTCCCAGGGACTTCCTGGCAGCCTAAAATCTTCTGGTCCTTCCCATCCCTGGACTTGCACCCAGCTGCTGTGCACTGGCATCTGAGCGCTGGAAGCTGCTCCATCCCCTGCCTGTCTAAAACTGACCTCAGAAGTTCTTTCAAAGTAGAATCTTGATAGAAGTGTGTTGTAGTCCAAGTGTTTGGTGGCGCCCTCACTCCAGAACCAATTTGTCTGGGTCTGAGGGAAGGTCTCAGGAGCTCACAGAGAACGCTGTCTGCAGTTAGCCATCTTGGCTCTTCCCCCCAAGCTAAGGTCTTTAACATGTCTCCGTTTGACTGGGGCCATACCTGTTTAGCAATTAAGGCTAGGTAGCAATGTCTCTTACATCTAATCCAACAACAAAAAAGAAAAAAAAACATATAAGATTTATTTACAAAAGAATGTAAACTAACATGGAAGATGGATGTCGAACCACAGGTACAAGCTGTATGAAAAATTCAATCTCTTGCACAGGAAAGACAAATAAATATATGGGCAATAATCTGAGGGTAGTATAGGAATTCTAATTATTGGATCATAATGGATCTAATAGTTTTAAAAGAAAAAATCCTGGAAGATTTTTAAATTTTTTTTCTAAAATATCCAAGATATCTCTGTCTGTTCTAGGCAATAAAAATGATTTAGCTGGCAGAGGAAGTTATCTATTAGTTATGACAGTTAAAGCCTATTTGGAAAAAGAGGTTAGTATAAATTATAAGACATATCTGTGTTTTATTTCTGTTAACTAGTTGATGCAGGAGTGGAGCACTGAACTTGAAGTCAGGATGACTTAAATTCAAATGCAGCCTCAGACATTAACTGTGTGACTTTGGGCAAGTCGCTTAACCCTCTTTGCCTGTTTCCTCAATTATAAAATGAGCTGGAGAATGACAAACCTCTCCAGTATCTTTGCCAAGAAAACCTCAAATGAAGGATCTGAAATGACTGAACAATGATATCATATTTATTATAGTATTATTGATGTCAATTTCAGTGTTTAGGATTATAGAGCTTGAAACAGAAGGTGTAGTTAGTCAGTACTTACTTTGCTCTTCCAAGTTGCTTTAGTATTTCCTTCTAATCTAGCTCCCCTTTATATTCCCCTAATTTAAGAGTGTCATTTGGGTGTACTATAGAAAATAGCAGACAGCTAGGTATAGATATAGGATAGAAGATTGAACCTGGAGTCGGGAAGAACTGAGTTCAAAGCCAGCCTCAGATTACTACAGGTGTGATCTGGGTAAAGTCATCTAGCAAAAATTTGTAATAGAGTTCTATGATACATTTTTCAAATTCTTTATCTGATGAAATGAATAGCTGGTATGGGGTCCTATAGATTTCCAGGAATAGGTACATTAAAAATGGCAGTTTTACACAAAAGCCACAGAAGTAGGGTTTACTTTTTAGTAATAATAGCATTTAAATAGTGTTTTCCAAGAGTTTAATAAATAGTAGCTTATTTTTAATCCTTAAAAAAACCTTGAGAAGTGTGGATTATTATTTACAGATGAGGTAACTGAGGCAGATAGATGTTAAGTGATGATAATAATAGTAATAATACAGATAATGTGTCTGAGGCTACATTTTAATTCATGTAGTCCTGACTCCTACTCTAATTCTCTAGCCATAAAGGCATTGAATAATCTTTAATTAATAAAAGAAGCCAATTGAGGCAGAGACTGGGCTTTTTTAATAGTGTCACCATACACTTCCATAGTTTCTAGAAATAGACAATCTATGTATAAAGTCTAGTGCTGGATCCTGCCTCTCCAATTCACGTTTTTCCTTAGATAATTCTATGTTTCATTACTCATCTCTTGACTAAATTTAAGAACCATCCATTGTTTTAAACTATATGTTTTGCCATTTATGATAAGTGCTCTCATTCTCATCTCCCTCTGTTTTCCTAACTCCCCCAAATAGAAACTTCAATGGTTTTCATCTCAGGCTTTTGTTTTTCCTTTAGTTTTGAGGAAATGTTCACAATAATAATAAAGAAAAAGATATATTTTTTAAAAGAACTACAAAGAGTTTTGAAAGTGATGTTTATATTGAAGATTGTTTTTCCTTTTAAGTTTTAGTTTTGGGTTAAAACTTCAGGAAGACTAAGTAAATTTCAGGATTACTTCATTCTCCAGCTATTGGACTACAATCTTCCATGTAGTTATTGTTCAGTCATATCCAACTCTTTGTGACCTTATGGATCACAGTATTCCAATACTCTCATGTAGGTTTCTTGGCAAAGATGCTGGAGCATTTTCCCATTTCCTTCTCTAGTGGATTGAGACAAATGGAGTTTAAATGACTTGCCTAAGGTGACACAGGTAGTAAACTGAAGCCAGCTTTAAACTCATCTTCCTGATTCAGACTCAATGCTCTATCCACTGAGCTACTTAGCTGCTTACTGTTTTTCTGTAGTAGCACCCAAAGGATCTCTATAAGTCTAGCACTCTTAGGTCAGGGGAAATATGAAAAGAAGCTAGATAAGAAGGAAATACTAAGGCAACTTGTAAAAAACAACATAGAACTACACCTTCCATTTTCCCCATTTACTTGGAAAGCAAGAAGTTATGGTCTACAGATTCATTAACCTTCCATTGTATGTACCATCAAAAATAATCTTATTTATTTCTAAGGGAACAGTGTCCTTAGTGGAAGAACTGAATGAGGAATTGCTGTATTCATATCGAGATCACTCTGACTCCCACTGAGAATCCTCTGATTATACCTTTGGTGGTTGTTTAGAAGCAAAAAAATTCAAGAAGGACAAATTATATAATTTTTTTTCTACTCACAATGAGGAAAAAGTAATAAGAAAAAGTGAAAATGCATGAGTCAAGAGTGTGAGAATGCTGAAGCATCAGAAACTTCAACAAATAATTTGAAGTGAAAATAAATGTTAAATTGGATTATCTACTCATATATTTACTCCTTAAAATAAAAGGAAAAGTAAATCAATACAGAAATAGAAATGCTATATCATAAAAAAGATGGGTTTATGTATGTATCAGATCATAACAGATGAATATTACACATTTCCCCATAAAATAAAGCATTATTTACAAACTACATAAAATATACACAATAATTGTAATGCAGTAAATATATACATATATATATATATATACAAATATATATATGTATATATAAGTGATAGCAGTCTGAGAAAGGTTGAGTTTATATTTAGGTTAGGTGTCTTGCAAATGAAAAGCTATTTAAATGCTAAGATCAATTGGCTATGTAATAACATGTGTTTTTTTTTTCTTTTTCTTTTCTTCTTTTATTTTTCTGATGGGAATAGTATATGAAAGATGCCTGGAAGTTATTTGTTACAATGGTAAAATGAGATTCTACCTCTAGTTATAATCTACTCATACATTCATCATTATAAACCACTTCATTTTTATTTTGTTTTATTGATTTGCTTTAGCACCCAGGACAGTTTGTACTCCTACAAAATTCAGAAAACATTGATTTACTTAAATTATTCAATACTTTACTGTATGGCTATTATGTCATTTAACATTTTAGACAAATCAATACAATTTTTCTTTTAATTGCCTGTCTTATATTGAAGATATCATAAATGTATTTTGCAGGAATCATTCATTTGTTCAGTATTGGTGACATTTCATAAATCAATTATTTTTAAAAAGGAAACACCCAAGGAAAGTAATATTGGATGAATAGTTTAGCTTTGTGGAAATATATAACGTTGTAGAATCCTTATTAAGCACATGAAAATACTATTTTTCAAACGTTAAGATAAACTGCTGTCTTTCAAAAATATATAAAGTTTCCCAATCCCCATTTGTATTCCTTCTAAATTTTTATCTTAAATAATTATTGTGGATAAGATGTTACATATGCTCCATCAAGGGTTTTCTACCCTTGCAAGTCTGTTGTGGAAAGTTTTGACTTTAAGCCAAAACAGCCATTTTCAGGAAAGAAATCCTGAGAAATATTTTTAAATGAATATGGGATGAAAAGGAAGATGTATATGTTGTTTCTGTTGAGTAGTATTCAGCTAACTCTTTGTGATCCCATTTGTAGTTTTCTTGGCAAAAATACTCCAGTAGTTTGCTATTTCCAGCTTATTGGACATATGAGATAATTGAGGCAAAGGTAGTTTAATGACTTTCCCAGGGTCATACAGCTAGTGTCAGGCATATTTGAACCAGATCTTCCTAAGTATGGGGCTGGTCCTTTATCTATTATGTCATCTAGATACTGCTGAAAAAAACAAAGAAAACTGCTAATGAGAGTGGTCTAGTAAAAATTATATACCAGCATAATTATCCAAAGTGACATTAAAAATAACTGCTATTGTCTTTTTTAAATCATCAACAATAAACAGACTACCAAGGCTGAAAGTGTCTCTAGAGCTTCTAATCTTCTCTATGTCAGTGAGTTGTATGCCATACATAAGAAATTCACTTATGAATTCCAGTTCTTCATTTATTCATGTTCAGAAAATATGCTAGAGATGCTGCTTATTAAATGATTTAAATTGATGAACTCCTACATGAGTAGATATGGTGGTTAGAGTCTTGTGCTTAGAGTGTAAATGAACGATTAAATTCTTATTATACATATACATGTGTGGGTATACAAATACATAAATATGTATATACAAATGTAGGTATATATGGGTATACATATATTCACATGTGTGTGCTGTGTATAAATACATATATGGTTTATAAATACACATATGAATGTGTATATGTGCATTGTATATATATACATACATATGTATATATGTATGTGTGTATATATATATATATGTATATATATATATATATATATATATATATAGCTAAAAAGAGGATTAAGAGATGATCTAGTCTAATTCCATCATTTTAACGAGTAGGATAACTGAGAATCAGAGAGATTCATTCACTTTTTTGAAGTCAAAATAATCAACTTTTTTGAAACAGTCTTGTTTTGTGAGTTTTTAAGTCTGCAATTATTAATAACAATTTCTACTAGCACTATTCCTTGGGGCAATCTTAAAGTTTTACATTGAATTTGGCCCAAAATTATTAATAGTAAGTTGTCCAGTGCTTGGAGCACATGATTTTTTAGTATTTTCTTTTTTTTCTATTGAATATGATTTATTTTAGAATATATAAAAATTAAAAATTAATATTTACAATAAATTAAGATTAGATCTTGAATTATCCCAAATTGTGATTGTTTGGTGGCAAAAACAAAACAAAACAAAACAGCTATGTGTTGTAATAAATCGAGTACCAGTTCAAATCTGATATCAGACACTTACTAGCTGTGTGACCCCAAGCACATCAAAATCTTAAATGCCTCAAAAAAAAAGCTGTTTAGCACTTTCTATGTCAAATAGAATTAGACTATTCAGTTTACTTTAGTAAATTTTATGTGACTTTGTTTTTCTTTAAATCCATAGCATGCTACATAAAATTGACTCATCATGTTTCATGAAAGTCAGGAATTCTTTCAGTTCCTACTTCTAATATCTACTGGCTATAAAAAGCTAAGAAAATTAACTATCCTCTTATTAACATAGATGTGCTCTAATACCATGAACTTTAGAGAAATCTAATTTAATTCAATAAGCATTTCTTAAGCACTTATTATATGCCAGGCACTGTGCTAAATTTGAGGGATATAATAAGAAAAAGAAGGATAGTGCCTGCCCTCAAAGAGTTTACAATAAAAAAGAGGAAGACAAAAGGAAAGGGATGGTGTAGCATTGGGCCATATTGGGGCCATATGGGAGCGTATTGTTCCAATGAACTGAAATAAAGCAGAGCTGCAGTAAGAAAGTGAAGTGAGCTGGAAGTCAAATTTCTGCTTTCTATAAAAGAAGGCTTTGGGAAGAGTTTAATGATTCACTCTGGTGCTCTAAAGAGAGGGTAAGAAAGCTGAGGGAGATCCCAACACTGTGTTAGCATGAAGGGATGAGAAATGATCATCTTGGATTGAAGGGACTCCTTGTTTTTTGTAGAGTTGAAACCAAGCAGAGTTTCAGAGGGAGACTGGAGTGTTAGTATTGGTGAAAGCAATTCCTTTACTAGGTATTTCCTGTAAATGGGAAATAAGTTTCTAGTCTAGAAACAAATTATTCCTATAATGTCTCATATGAATTACAAACATTACATCCTCTAAATAATCAAGATTGCTCCTGATTTTAATTGATATAATTAATATATAATGATTTAAGTAAACAATAGTATAACCTAAAAGAAGAAAAATCCTAGGGAAATGTTAAATTCATCATAGCTAAGACTCCTTTCTGTAATGTTCCGGGAGAAAGTGAGGCAGTACTACAAATTGGAGACTATTAATATTTTATTGATGTTAATGGAGAGTTTAGAATCCATAGCTATGGAGAAGGACTGAATGGGACTCTTGTCCCAAAGCATCCAATCCCAGAGTGTTAGACTGGCAGTCATTAGCCAGTCGTCTGGATCTCAGTATACAGCAGTTAGTGGTTTGGTCCAAGAATTCTTATAGAGTTCCCAGCACTCAGGGGAACAGAGAAGAACAGGTAGAGAGAGGGGTAGGGTACTGGGGGAATTGGAGTTCCAGTAAAGGACTATCAATTCAGTTCTGACAGGTTGGGGGTATGGAGAAGGGTCATAAATTCTTATAGGTTTGGGAAGAAGCTAGGAGACATTAAGTCTGGAGCCATAAAGATAAAGGGTACGTCTAGGTGTTTGAGATAAGCCATCTGGAGGTTTTATGACTCTTTGGAATGCTAGCCCAATTATTCCTGATGGTCAGAAGGGGGGAATTGTTACTGAGGCAGAATAATTAAAGGAAACTGAAACAGAGCAATTGAGGGAAACTGAGACATGGAACTGTAGCACCCCACCTCTATCTAGCATATCATTTTGCTATTATATATCTATATATGAAAAAAAACTTTATAATTAAATTGACTTTAAAATTAAAGAATGTTTATGTAAGAGTCTAATGGTTCTTATTGCCTGTGTGTTATACTTTTTTTAAATTTTTTTTTGCTATTTGAGAAATTAAAGAGGCAAAAAGCTTTCAGGCTTCCCAGAATCCTTGTGCTTGAATATCATGACTACTTTGTTCAAGATAGTTAGAAAGATTTACAAGATATATCAAGCACAAAATAACATAGTAAAAAAAAAAACATGAAACTGGCAATATCTTTACAGAAAATTACTGTCTATTTAAATGGCAGTCCTTTCTAAATCAGGGCCTGAATGTAACAAGATTGATGGCTGGTGAAGAGAAAAGATTAAAAAAATATCAATTGTAAAGTCGAAGAAGTGATAAAGATGAAAATTTATTTCATAGGACTTATATTAGTTCCCACTTGTCTTATTATTACAAGTTCTCACAATCAGAGAATTTGACCCAATAACCATTTTTAGATCATGAGTTACAAGTGAGATTGCATTATCAAACACTCAAAAGAAACTGAAGAGACTGAAGTCTGAAGTTCAAGACTGAAGAATTTGATTTAAAATATAGGTCAAACAAAACCCACAAGAGAGCACTGGTGGATAAAACTAAAAGGAAAACAATGACAAAAAATGTAAACAACTTAAAACTATATATATTTAAAGATATAAACAGTACCTGTGGTCTTTCTACAATCCTCATCCTTACTTTGATTCATCTATGTGGTGTGCCTCTCATAGTGAATATTTCTCTCCTCTTAGTGTAAACTAACAGGGGAAAACAGAAAAAAAAAATAGGAGTTCAAATAAGTTATGAGCAAAATATGTAGTGTAGAGAGTTTACACCAACAGGTGTAGCAATGTAAATACTCAGATTTACAAATTTGGAATCAACAGGTTTAAATTCCACACTCTTGATATTTGCTTTGAAAGAATCCCGTAAGAAGGGGAAATTGGGAATATCAAAGGAACCTGAAAAAAAAATTGTATAGAAAGAATTTTAAGGAAAGGATAGAAGAGCAGTGTACTGTGGTGATTAATAGGCTGAATTTTAAGTTATAAAGACTAATAATTGCTGGTTATGTGATTCTGGGTGAGTCACATGAGGGACGATTGTTACAGACAACTTTCCAACAACATAAGTGCTCACCTTCATTAATAATTTCCTCATTTAGATCCTCTGGGGGGGGGCCGAGCCAAGATGGCGAACTGAAGACAGCTTTGTCTGTGAACTCCTTTGGGACCTTCCCTCAGACCCAGACAAAGTGAGCCTTTGAACTGGTTTTTGAGTGAGGGCTCTGCCAAACATTTGGACTACAATGCACTTCTATCAAAAATCTACCTTGAAAGAACTCCAGAGAAGGTTAGCCTCAGGGAAAATCGGCCGCTGGTTCCAATCAGATTCCAGCCTGGGCAGAAGTCACGGCTGCAATAGAGGGGTGGATATGAGGCACCCAAGAAGCCCCTGGGAGACGCCTGGGCCACTTTGCTCTGCTTGCGGGCAGGTGCTTTGGCAGATCTGCCTTTGGTAAAGGGTGGATCGAGAGCAGCTGAAAACGTGGTCCTAGTGCAAATCTAGCCCGACCAGCCTCAGACCAGAAGTCAACTCGGCAAACTGCCCCAGGGCAAATACAAATTGTTGCAGTTTTCTCTGCTTTTGACCAATATCCCAACTTTAAATCATGAGCAAGAAGCAGAAGAGAGCTCTCACCATAGAAAGCTTTTACGGAGAAAAAATAGAACAGTCCCCAGATCCTGACATTATGAAAACAATCCCAGATGAAGCCACAAAGGCAGACATAAGTTGGTCTCCCTTTCAGAAGGCTTACCTGGATGATTGCATTAAGAATCTCAAAAGAGAGCTAGAAGAAGAATGGGGAAATAAATTGAGATCAGGGCAACAGAAATATCAAAAACTGGAAAATAGGACTGGTGAATTGGAAAAAGAAAACAGTTCATTGAAAAACAAAATTGGTGAATTGGAAAAAATCACCAATTCAGAGGAAAATAAAAATGGTGAACTGAAAAACAAAATTGGTGAATTGAAAAAAGACAACAATTCACTGAAAAAACAAAATTGGTGAATTGGAAAAAGATAACAATTCACTGAAAAATAAATCTGGCAAAATGGAAAAAGAATGCATTGAATCAAGAAATTCAATTGGCCAGCTACAAAAGGAGCTAAAAAAGATAACTGAAGGAATAATACTTTAAAAATTAAAATTGAACAAATAGAAGGAAATGACTCAATAAGACTTCAAGAATCAGTTAAACAAAAACAAAAAAAAATGAAAAAATAGAAGAAAATATGAAATATCTCCTAGGAAAAACAACTGACTTGGAAAACAGATCCAGGAGAGACAATTTAAGGATTATCGGACTCCCTGAAAGCCACGATGAAAAAAAGAACCTGGATGCTATCTTCCAGGAAATCATGAAAGAGAATTGCCCTGATGTTTTAGAATCAGAAGGCAAAATTGGCATTGAAAGAATCCACCGATCACCTCCAGAAAGAGACCCCAAAATTAAAACCCCAAGGAATATCATGGCCAAATTTCAGGACTATCGCACCAAGGAAAAGACATTGCAAGCAGCTAGAAAGAAACAGTTCAAATACTGAGGAACTGTAATTAGAATTACACAGGATCTGTCAGCTTCTACTTTAAAGGATCGAAGGGCCTGGAACCAGATATTCCGAAAGGCAAAAGAACTTGGATTACAGCCAAGAATAAGTTATCCAGCTAGAATGAGCATCATCTTCCAGGGAAGAAGATGGTCATTCAATGATACAGGAGAATTTCACCTATTTCTAATGAAAAGACCTGATCTGAACAAAAAATTTGACCTCCAAATAGAGAACTCAAGAGAAGCATAAAAAGGTAAAAAGGAAGACTCTTGAGAACTATATTTCTACTATAGGTATCCTTTAAAGAATGGCAGTATAATTAGATTTTTTTTGATAATAATGGAAAAGAAATTAGAGGTGGAAGGGATACCATACTGAAAAAGAAAAGGGGGGGGAAGGGGAAAAGGAGGCAAAATAAAGTAAAAATAAAGGAGGTAAAATAAGGCAAAATCTCATAAAGAGACATAGAAGATCTAATATAATTGAGGGAAAGAATGGGGAGGGCAATGAGTATTGTGGAAACCTTACTCTCATTAGATTGGACTCTAAGAGAGTATATCAGACACATTTGGCTTCAAAGAAAGGCCTGACCCTCCTTGTGGGAAGGTAGGAGGGAGGGGAGAAAAGGAAAGGGATAAACTAATAGAAGAATTAGGGGAAAGGTATAAAGGGGAGGGAGGGACTCTATAGGGAGGAGGATTATTGGTGGGAGGTGGTCATCAAGAGCAAAGTACTGGGGAGGGGGGAAGGGAGAGAGGGGGAAAAGAAGAGAAAATCATAACTCTGGGTAAATAAGATGACAGGGAATACAGATATAGTTATTTTAACTGTGAATGTGAATGGGATGAACTCTCCCATAAAACGGAAGCGGGTAGGAGATATCTTTTATGGGAGAGTTCATCCCATTCACATTCACAGTTAAAATGACTATATCTATTTTCCTGCCATCTTATTTACCCAAAGTTATATTTTTTTTCTCTTCCCTTTCCCCCTACTCCCTTCCCCCTTCCCCAGTATTTTGTTTTTGATGACCACCTCCCTCTAACAGTCTTCCCCCCTTTAGAACCCTTCGTCTTTTACACACCTTTCCCCTAATCCTTCTATTAATTTATCCCTTTCTTTTCCTCCTTTCCCTCCTACTTCCCTATACAGAGGACCAAGCTTTTCCCTGAAATCAAATGTATCTGATATGCTCTTTTAGAGCCCAATCTAATGAGAGTAAGATTTACACAATACTCATCACCCTCTCTTCTTTCCCTCAAATATATTAGATTTTCTATGTCTCTTCATGAGACTTTGCCTTATTTTACCTCCTTTTTTTTTACTTTATTTTACCTCCTTTCCCCTCCCCCCTTTTTACACTATGATATACCTTCCTACTCTAATTTCTTTTCGATTATTATCAAAGTAAAATCAAATTATACCCCCATTCTTTAAGGATACCCCTAGTAGAGATATAGTTCTCGAGAGTTCTTTCCTTTTTACCTTTTTTACACTTCTCTAGAGTTCTCTGTTTGTAGGTCAAATTTTTTGTTCAGATCTGGTCTTTTCATTAGAAATAGGTGAAATTCTCCTTTATCATTGAATAACCATCTTCTTCCCTGGAAGATGATGCTCATTCTAGCTGGATAACTTATTCTTGGCTGTAATCTAAGTTCTTTTGCCTTTTGGAACATCTGATTCCAGACCCTTCTATCCTTCAAGGTGGAAGCTGACAGATCCTGTGTAATTCTAATGACAGTTCCTTGGTATTTGAACTGTTTTTTTCTAGCAGCCTGTAATATCTTTTCCTTGGTGCGATAATCCTGAAATTTGGCCATGATATTCCTTGGGGTTTCAATTTTGGGGTCTCTTTCAGGAGGTGATCGGTGAATTCTTTCAATGCCAATTTTGCCTTCTGATTCTAAAACATCAGGTCAGTTCTCTTTCATGATTTCCTGGAAGATAGCATCAAGGTTCTTT
>JAJPUD010030668.1:0-13030 GCA_023553655.1 Myrmecobius fasciatus | reverse complement strand
GTTCAGAGAGATGCAAGAAGAAATAGACAGCAAAACTATAATAGTGGGGGATCTCAACCTCCCTCTCTCAGAACTTGATAAATCAAACCACAAAATAAATAAGAAAGAAGTTAAGGAGGTAAACAAAAAGTTAGAAAAGTTAGGTATGATAGATCTTTGGAGGAAATTAAATGGAGACAGAAAGGAGTTTACTTTTTTCTCAGCAGTCCATGGAACTTATACAAAAATTGACCATGTGCTAGGACACAAAAACCTCAAAATCAAATGCAGGAAGGCAGAAATAATAAATGCATTTTTTTCAGATCATGACGGAATAAAAATCACATGCAATATAAGGCCAGGAGAAAATAGACCAAAAACCAATTGGAAACTAAATAATTTAATCCTAAAGAATGAATGGGTGAAACAGCAAATTACAGACACAATTACTAATTTCATTCAAGAGAATGACAATAATGAGACCACATACCAAAATTTGTGGGATACAGCCAAAGCGGTAATAAGGGGAAATTTTATATCTCTAGATGCTTATTTGCATAAAATAGAAAAAGAGAAAATCAATGAATTGGGCTTGCAACTAAAAAAGCTAGAGAAAGAACAAATTAAAAACCCCCAATCAAATACCAAACTTGAAATCCTTAAAATAAAAGGAGAGATTAGTAAAATTGAAAGTAAAAAAACTATTGAATTAATAAATAAAACTAAAAGTTGGTTTTATGAAAAAACCAACAAAATAGATAAACCTCTAGTTAATTTAATCAGAAAAAGGAAAGAGGAAAATCAAATTGTTAGTCTCAAAAATGAAAAGGGAGAACTTTCCACCAATGAAGAGGAAATTAGAGCAATAATCAGGAGTTACTTTGCCCAACTGTATGCCAATAAATTTGATAACCTAAGTGAAATGGAGGAATATCTACAAAAATATAGATTGCCCAGATTAACAGAAGAGGAAATAAATTACTTAAATAGTCCCATTTCAGAAAAAGAAATAGAACAAGTCATTAATCAACTCCCTAAGAAAAAATCCCCAGGACCAGATGGATTTACATGTGAATTCTACCAAACATTTAAAGAACAGTTAACTCCAATATTATATAAACTATTCGAAAAAATAGGAAATGAAGGACTCCTACCAAACTCTTTTTATGATACAGACATGGTACTGATACCTAAACCAGGTAAAACAAAAACAGAGAAAGAAAATTATAGACCAATCTCCTTAATGAATATTGATGCAAAAATCTTAAATAAAATATTAGCAAAGAGATTACAGAAAATCATTCCTAGAATAATACACCATGACCAAGTAGGATTTATACCAGGAATGCAGGGATGGTTCAATATTAGGAAAACTATTAACATAATTGACTATATTAATAACCAAACTAACAAAAACCATATGATAATCTCAATAGATGCAGAAAAAGCATTTGATAAAATCCAACATCCATTCCTATTAAAAACATTAGAGAGTATAGGAATTAATGGACTTTTCCTTAAAATAGTCGGTAGCATCTATTTAAAACCATCAGCTCGCATCATATGTAATGGTGATAAACTGGAACCATTCCCAATAAGATCAGGGGTGAAACAAGGATGTCCACTATCACCATTACTGTTCAATATTGTATTAGAAATGCTAGCCTTGGCAATAAGACAAGAAAAAGAAATTAAAGGAATTAGAGTAGGTCATGAGGAAACCAAATTATCACTCTTTGCAGATGATATGATGGTCTACTTAGAGAACCCTAGAGAATCAACTAAAAAACTATTAGAATTAATCCACAACTTTAGCAAAGTTGCAGGATACAAAATAAATTCACATAAATCATCAGCATTTTTATACATCACCAACAAAATGCAACAGCAAGAGATACAAAGAGAAATTCCATTCAAAATAACTATCCATAGTATAAAATATTTGGGAATATATCTGCCAAGGGAAAGTCAGGATCTATATGAGCAAAACTACAAAACACTCTACACACAAATAAAGTCAGATCTAAACAATTGGAAAAACATCAAGTGCTCTTGGATAGGTCGAGCGAATATAATAAAGATGGCAATACTACCTAAACTAATCTATCTATTTAGTGCTATACCAATCAAACTCCCAAGAGATTATTTAACTGAACTAGAAAAAATAACGACAAAATTCATCTGGAAAAACAAAAGGTCAAGAATTTCAAGGGAATTAATGAAAAAAAATGCAAATGAGGGTGGCTTAGCTGCACCAGATCTAAAACTATATTATAAAGCAGTGGTCACCAAAACCATTTGGTACTGGATAAGAAATAGAGTAGTGGATCAGTGGAATAGGTTAGGTTCACAGAACAAAATACTGAATGACAATTGTAATCTAGTATTTGATAAACCCAAAGACCCCAGTTTTTGGGATAAAAACTCACTATTTGACAAAAACTGCTGGGATCATTGGAAACTAGTCTGGAAGAAATTAGGCATTGACCCACACCTAACACCATATACCAAGATAAGGTCAAAATGGATTCATGATCTAGGCATAAAGAATGATATTATAAACAAATTAGAACAATGTAGGATGGTTTACCTCTCAGACCTGTGGAGGGGGAAGGAATTTGTGACCAAAGAAGAACTAGAGGTCATCATTAATCACAAAATAGATAAGTTTGACTATATCAAGTTGAGAAGTTTTTGTACAAACAAAATGAATGCAGACAAGATTAGAAGGGTAGCAGTAAACTGGGAAAATATTTTTACATCCAAAGGTTCTGATAAAGGCCTCATTTCTAAAATATATAGAGAATTGACTCAAATATATAAGAATTCAAGCCATTCTCCAATTGACAAATGGTCAAAAGATATGAACAGACAATTTTCAGACGAAGAAATTGAAACTATTTCCGGTCATATGAAAAGGTGCTCCAAGTCACTATTGATCAGAGAAATGCAAATTAAGACAACTCTGAGATACCACTACACACCTGTCAGATTGGCTAAAATGACAGGAAATGATAATGATAACTGTTGGAGGGGATGTGGGAAAACTGGGACACTGATACATTGTTGGTGGAACTGTGAACGGATCCAACCATTCTGGAGAGCAATTTGGAGCTATGCTCAAAGAGTTATCAAACAGTGCATACCCTTTGACCCAGCAGTGTTTCTACTGGGCCTATATCCCAAAGAGATTTTTAAGGAGGGAAAGGGACCCACATGTGCAAAAATGTTTGTGGCAGCCCTTTTTGTAGTGGCAAGAAACTGGAAATTGAAAAGATGCCCATCAATTGGAGAATGGCTGAATAAATTATGGTATATGAATGTTATGGAATATTATTGTTCTGTAAGAAATGACCAACAGGAGGATTTCAGAGAGGATTGGAGAGACTTGCATGAACTGATGCTGAGTGAAATCAGCAGAACCAGGAGAACATTATACACAGCAACAAGACTATACGATGATCAATTTTGATGGACATGGTTCTCTTCAACAATGATGTGATTCAAACCAGTTGTGCTGCGATGAAGATAGTCATATACATCCAGAGAGAGGCCTGTGGGAACTGAGAGTGAACCACAACACAGCATTTTAACGCTTTCTGTGAATATTTCCATGCATTCTGTTTTCCTTCTTAGGTTGTTTTTTTTTCTTCTTTTCTTTCTAGATCTGATGTTTCTTGTGCAGTAAGATAACTGTATAGATATGTATACATGTATTGTATTTATCATATAACTTATCCTATCTAGCATGTATTAGATTACCTGTCATCTAGGAGTGGGGGGTAGGGGGAGGGAAAGGAAAAGCTTGGGAAAAAAAGTTTTTTTTGCAAAGGTCAATGTTGAAAGGTCACTCATATGTTTTGCAAATAAAAAGCTTTATTAAAAAAAAAATTAATCGATGGGGCAAAGGAGCATGACCTGATTCTTGCCTGGTTAGTGGCTTTAATCACCCATTTGACCATTCTGTCAAGAAATATTTTGAGTCTACTATATTCTGGGATAATAGTATATATAATGAAGGAAATTCAGAAATAATATTAAATATGATCTTTTTCCTTATGGAATTTATAAGCTAAATAGAAAGATAAGACTAAAAGATATAGAATTCCACATGAGATTGCATTTGACAGTGAGGGGGGAAGTGTGAGGGAGGGGTTTCAGGGGATTCCCTCTGATGAACTTGATGATTTCCCCATCAATTTGATGAAATTATCATGTGTGAACCTTAGACAGAATTATAACACTTTTCATGATAATATCTTGTTGACATAACAGGAAATTTTTCTAATTGGCTAATAGTGATTACTTTTTGATAGACTGGGACTTTTTAAAAAAGTAATTGTTAGAAGGACAAGGGTTTGGAATCTCCTGAGAGCAACTAATATTCTCATCCCTGCTATGCAAAAGTTGGCTAAAGTACCAGTTTATGGTGTTATGAGTTTAATTCCAATATTCATATGTTTTGTTAATTCCTGGATTTCCAAAGAAGAATGCAGTTTCCCTTATGAGAGGCTAAAGACAATTATCAGTGAAGGACATGGCAAGCTATACTGATGTCCAAATGATCTGATATGAGAATTCATAGACTTAGGAATTGTGGTCGTTTTCTGCTTTTGTTTTCTTTGCCGAACCCAGGTCTACAGTTCTTGAAAATGGATTTTTCCTCTGCTATATTATAGCCACTGGAATATTGGTTGGATTTTTATAGAAGCACAAGAAAGTAGTGGATGTATATGCTTGATTATAGTTTGAAGACAAGAGTGCACTGATAATTTCTTTGATTCGCCCCCCCCTTATTTTCTGTGTAGAAAATGAAGGTATGTTTGAATTTCCAAATCTCTAGGATTGGAGAATTTACATTTTAACCAGAGAAATGAAACAACTAAGGAAAACTACCTGTGGGAGATTCTTCCTGGGCAGCATATAGTGTAAGAGTTCTTGAATTTAAATATTCAAGTATTGGCTTCTTGAAGAGATTTTTTGAATAGTGAGTTGTTTTATTTTGTTTCATTTTTTGGGGGGTGGGTAATGATGGGTGGAGAAGAAAATAGAATGGAACTGTAAATAGAAAATTCTCCCATAGTTGATCAAATAAAAGCATGCAATTAGTGTTGGGAAGCATTAGGACTGAAGCAGTGAGGGAGAGTAAGGCTCAGAGTTGTGAAGACCTGTTTCCAAATGTTTCCTTCATTAGTATAAGTTGGGCAATTCCCTTTCCATTTCTTAGCCTGTTTTTTCATCTGTAAAATAGGTTGATTAATACCACTTCATAGAGCTTTTGTGTGGCTCAAATTAAATAACCCTATGTGAAGCATTTTGCAAACCTTAAAATGCTGCATAAATGCTAGCCATTAAACTATTATCTGAACCTTGCCAACCTCACTTTTGCAATAAGTTATTAAGACAATGAGGTCCTATGGGAAGGGGATTGTTTATTGAGCAACCCCACTCAAAGTGTACTTACCTTCCTGGAGTAGTCTAATAGGCTATTTGAATACTTTATGTGTTTATGTGTCTGTTCATAGATTCCTGTGAGTCATTTGGCTTATGTATTTTCTATAGTGGTGAAAAATAAAATAAATAAAGGCTGCCCTTTACCTGATGTCCCTATTTTATATAAAGAATTCATATGGAAGTTGAAGAATCTCTATATTCACAAACTATCTTCAGAAAGCATATTGAGCTTTATTTCTGAGCTTGATTTCAGAGATTTTCTCAGATAAAATTGCAGGATAGGGGGCAACAAGCCAACAAGAGGAAATGATCCCTATATAGGTCAGGTTCTCAGGATCAGAACCAGTCTGAGTGAGATTTGTCTTTAGAGTTACTTGTACTATGATATTGGATAGTTTGATCAATGCTGGATTATTGAAGTCTTTAAAAAAACAAGCAGAGACCTCTGAATTTACAATGTTGAATGAAATTAGTCTGGCTGTGACATATAGATATGTAGGCATAGAAGCTAGAGAGGGAGTTCTTGAAATAATGCAAGCTTGAAATCATAAATGAAGAAGTTCTAAGTGGTATACATGAAACAGAACAGACACAAGATATATTTCAAAAGAGAAAGCTAAAGAAAGGGAAATTAAGGAGAAAAATGAATAAAATTTATGTGGTTTTTAGCTCTGATTAATGAAAAGATTATGCTTTCATTAATGAAGACAGGAAAGTTGGGAGGATAAACTGGCCTAATTACTCTTTATCAACCTGAGACGCTTGAGCTAAAAATAAAATGAGAGTTGTTACACAAAAGCATTTAGTATGAGTAAGCACAGTTGTAAATACTTAGGATACTTAGGAGTAAAAACAAAAATGTCTCTACGCATAAGGAACTTATATTCTATTTAGGGGTGGCATGGGTAGAAAGACCTTCCCTGGCCCAGCCTAGATATTAAGATTCCCATGGTTATTTCCCAAAAATCCATGAATACAAGAGAGTCTTATTCATCCAATCCCATTTTACCATCTCTGGATCTATTTCAGATTTATTTGCCACTCTTTTAGAATTTTTCATTTATTTTAAAAGGCTCTGAACACAGGTGAGATTGGGCTGGTATAACAGAACAGTCCTATAGGCCTGAAGCTTTAGGCTTTCCATAGATTTTTTTTTCTTTTAGTCCACCATAGTAGTTAGACTGAGCCTACAAATGAAAGAAACACTCCTATTTGATAGGTCAAACTGCTTCTAAGCTAAGATGCTCCTTGAGTGTTTGTAGAATATACTGTCAACATTTTCCCTTCAGCCAAAAGAAAGGAGGTTAAGTGACTTGCCCACGGTCACCCAGCTAGGAAGTGTTAAGTGTCTGAGGTCAAATTTGAACTCAGGTCCTCCTGACTTCAGGGCTGGTGCTCTATCCACTCGCTACCTAGCTGCCCCAAGAAGGGAACTTCTGAGAATGTTGCTGGTTAAAAGACACTGTCAAATTAATCTTCCTTCAAAAACATCTTAATTATACTCATTCTTTTTAAAATGTCCTTAGTATAAATTAAGCAATAGGGATGTCTTTTTTAAAAAAACTTTTAAAAAATACTATTTTATTTTTTCCTGGTTATATGTGTATTTGAATTTTTTAAATACACTTTTTTATGAATCATATTGGGAGAGAAAAATTAGAACACAAAGCAAAAAGCCAGGAGAGAGAGAAAAACACATAAAAGAAAAAAAAAGTAAACATAGTATGTATTGATTTACCTTCATTCTCCATAGTTCCGTCTCCTGATGTAGATGGTGTTTTCTATCCAAAATTTATTGGGATTGGATCACTGAATCACTGAGAAGAACCAAGTCCTTCATAGTCAATTACCACACAATCTTCCTGTTATCTTTCTGTTATTGTGTACAATGTATTCCTGCTTCTGCTTGTTTCACTCAGTATTAGTTTGTGTAAATTTTTCAAGGTCTTTCTGAGATCATCTTGTTTATCATTTTTATAGAAAAATAATATTCCATTACTTTTATATGCCATAGCCATTCCTCGATTAATGGGCATTTGCTCATTTTCCAGTTCTTTGCTGTTACAAAAAGAACTGCTACAAACATTTTTGCACATGTAGGTCCATTTCCCTCCTTTATGATTTTCTTGGGATACAGACCCAAGAGTAGTACTGTTGCATCAAAGGAGACACAGTTTTACAACCCTTTGGGCATAGTTTCAAATGGCTCTCCAGAATGGTTAGATCATTTCACAATTCCACCAACAATGCATTAGTTTCCCAATTTTTGCACATTTTCTCCAACATTTATCATTACCTTTTCCTGTCATCTTAGTCCACCTGAGAGATATGAGGTAGTACCTCAGAGTTACTTTGATTTGTATTTCTCTAATTAATATTGACTTGGAGCATTTTTCATCATCTGAAAATTATCTTCTCATATCTTTGATCATTTATCAATTGGGGAATAGTATTTTGATAAATTTGACACCATATTTTATGTATATTAAAAATGAGGCCTTTATCAGAAACACAGATTGTAAAACTTTTCTCCCAGCTTTGTGCTTCCCTCTTAATCTTGTTTGTGTTGGTTTTGTTTGTACAATCCCTTTTTATTTCAATGTATTCAAAGTTGTCCATTTTGCATTTCATAATGTTCTCTAGTTCTTTGGTCATAAATTCCTTCCTGCTCCAAAGATCTGACATGTAAACTATTCCTCATTCTCCCAATTTGCTTTTGGTATTTATGTCAAATTCATCTACTCATTTGGACCTTATTTTGGCATGTGGTATGAGATGTAGGTCTATGCTGAGTTTCTGACATATTATTTTCCAGTTTTCCCAGAAATTTTTTTGAAATAATAAGTTTCTTATCCCAGAATCTAAAGTTTTGGGGTTTATCAAATACAGGATTACTATAGCCATTGATTATTGTGTCATCTTTATCTAAACTATTCCACTAATCCATTATTCTATTTCTTAGACAGTACCAAATAGTTTTGATGACTTCTGCTTTATAATATAGTTTTAAGTCTAGTACTGCTAGACCAAAGTTCTTTGAATTTTTTTCCATTAATATTCTTGACATTCTTGACCTTTTGTTCTTCCAGATGAATTTTGCTTTTATTTTTCCTAGCTCTATTTAAAAAAAAATGGGGGCAGGTTGTTGGTATGGCAATGAACAAGTAGACCAATTTAGGTAGAAATTGTCATTATTTTTTAATTGTCATTTATTTTTTAGCTCAGTCTACCCATGAGCAATTGATAATTTTCCACCTGTTTAGATCTGATTTTATTTGTATGAAAAGTATTTTGTAATTGTCTTCATATCATTCCTGAGTTTGTCTTGGTAATATAAGGCCTTCTTGATCCAGCATAACCCACCAAGTATTTATTGTCTATTATGATCAAATAATTAGAGATCCAAATACAAAAGAAAAATAATCCCTTCTTTCCAAGTATTCTATTAGATAGGTATATTTCACATAATTAGAGAGACTACTAACAATTAGACAGGTAATGAAAAACTTCCCTTAAGAAGTAGCATATTAACTTAGCCTTGAAGAAAGCTATCCCAGTCTTTCTTCTTAGAGCCTGATGAGTTTCAAAGCTTTTTCTCTGCTCCTTTACAAGGTTTAAGTTTGTTATCAGTTCCAGAGGCAACAGCAGTCACAGGTCAATGCTACCATTTCTGAAAAGAATTATCAATCACTTTTCCCATGTCTCTCCTCCCTGTCCTATAACTTCCCAGGACAAATCATGTTTCACTGTCCACTATTCCACTGAATGTATTTAGAATATAAGTTCTTTGAAGATAGGGACTGTCTGTCTTTTGTGTATTTACAGCCTTAGCATTCATTTAGCACAGTGTCTGACACAAAGTAATAAATAACTTTTTCATCCATTCATTATAAATGATAGGAGGTAATTAGCACTTGTATGCATGTAACTGTAACATGTAAGATGATGTCTAAACTACAGAACACATGAAATAGCTTGGTGAACTTGAATTCCTTGGCTTTGCTAAAATATGCTAATATTGAAGTTACTTATTAAAATGTACAATTTTGAGCCTGAATATAATTCTCAAGTCATAAGATTATTTTGATCTAGAAGCTTCTAGAACTACTGTAACCTCCAGTTACTAAAGGTTTATTTTTCATTTTATTTTAAACCACGTGAAACAAAATCCATCTTTTACTAAAGAAGGTGATTATACTAGTTGAATGCAATATGACTCAGGTAAAGAAAATATATAGTCACAGTCTTCATATTTAGACTCACAGGAATTCTCTGGAATTTTATAGTGATTCTCCTTTTTAAAAGAAGGAGAGAATAAATAGAAATTCTGAAATATATTATTTGGTTGTTATTTTGTTCCTTCTTTGTATATAATTTTAAAGAAAAAAGACTCCGTTATTAAGAACAATAATAATACTAACCTGTACAATACAGGTTTTAATTTTAAGATTTTAATTGACTCTGAAGTAGTATAAATGCTATTACCCTAATTTACAGAAGAGGAAATTGAGGTTTCTAAAAGATAAACTATTTCAATAAATAATTCAATATTTCAAATAAACTATTTCAATGAGCAAAATAGCAGCATAAGGGACTTCAATTCATATCATTGAATCATTTGCCACTGTAATATGCTTTTATTTCTATTAATTATGAGAATGGATTCCCCAGTTCTTATATATAATCTATATTGTATATATTGTCTAAAATTTGATATCACACAAAAAATGTTTTATTTCTCAATATAATCTTTTATAGATATCTATATATTCCATGTCATTATTTCCCTAAGTCAAGACTCATGAGAGGTGAATTATATTGTTTTTCCTGTTGGTCTTTTTATCCACATTATTGTTGGCTTTCCTCACTACCTCTCTCTGCCTGCAGTTCATTCCTTCTGGTTAGTAATAATAATAATAGCTAATAAATATCAGCTGTTATATAAGGACTCAATATGTGTCAGTATACTAAAAACTTTACAATTTTTGTTTCATTTGATCTTCACAACAATCCTGAGAGATAGATACTATTGTTATCCCTATTTAACAAATAAGGAAATAGAGGCAAACAGAGGATGGCCAGACATTTATTGACTATGTGTCTTGAGTCACATGGTCAATAAATGTCAGGTTGGATTTGAACTCAGATTCTTCTGATTTTAGACCCAGTGCTCTAGCCACTGTAGCCTACTCCCTCTCCAATATCTATAAACTTTCAACAGAAGTTGTAGATCACTTTCTACTGTCAAGATTCTTTCTACTATGCATTTTGGTCTCCCTAGTTACTGCTATCCTGTGTAGTTCTATCCTGTGTCTTTTTATTGTCAACTCCATAATAGGAAACAAATGGCATAAATCACTGTCTTTCCCAGGAATCCAGATCCTCACCAGACCTCAGAGGGGAAAAGCCCTTCAGAAAACCATTCATTGCAAAATGCATGGTTAGAACATTTCTGAAGACTTTCCTTGGACTAAGTTCCCATGATCCTGGCCTTTGCAAAATAGATAAATATTATAGATAAAAAAATAGATTAAAAAATCCAGGGCTAATTCATGAAGTAGCTAAAATAGGATAGGAGATTCAAAGACTCTGTAGACATTACCATATACTTGGATTGGGAACATTTTTATTCTCAGCTCAGAGTTGCCTAAGACTAAAAATGAATACTGAGCAAAGTGTTTAATTTACAAACTTCAGACATATGAATGAATCATACAATAAATGCAACCACTGTCGCTGTTTTTCCTTGCCCCCAGTGGTAGGAGAATATCTACTCTCCTGGTCTTTGAAGCAGTCATGAAAAATCTTGTATTTTTCAAATAAACTATTATTTTCTGAATGTATCTTTTCAGTGCAGTGAAGGGAGAAAATATGGAATCAAGAGAAGGCAGACTCTTAGGTAGAGCTGATCTACTTAGCAATAGGAGTTACTCCCCCCCCCCCAATACCAAAATATATTTGGCCATATTACCTGAATTTTTTTTCAGTTTATCAAACTTTCTAAAATCTTACCACTTAAAGATCCATTTGGAATAATGAAGAGTCTCTTTTTAGAAAATGCAAACAGCTGAATTATGGAAATATCAGGCACATACATGTCAGTGGACTGAGGAAGAGGAAGGTCCAGATCCGTGATTTCTTTAAAGGAGAAAACTGTTAAGGAAGGAAATTTTCCATCAATGATGATGAGCAACTTCTAGTCATAGAGTGTTACAACAGGGCACTTATGACCCAAATAATTTAGCATTTAGATTTAGATTTAGAGTGAGAAAGGACTGGGGGGTTTTACAGATAAAGAAACTAAGGGCCAAAAAACTTAAAAGATTGACCTAAGGTCACACAGCTAAGAAATGATAGGGGACTTGAACCTAGTTCTTTTGTTTGTTTTTGTTTTTTCCCCAAATTAAAGGCTCTCATCTACTATAACATGCTGTCTTTCACAGTAATGTAGTATAAATTAGTTTAGTCATATTGCTTTTCTTCTAACATTTTCTAAGAGTAGGAGTTTTCATCAGGGATAAGTAATTTTTGACATGGTAAATGGGGCCATACTAATAATGAAAGACTAACATGATTTTCTTTATTAAATGCCTAAGGGCCTGCAGATCCAGATACAAGAAGGTGAGAAAGTTGAATAAACAAAGATGAGAGAATGGCAAAGATAAATTTTACTCTTTCAGCATTTTTTTCAGGAATTGACCCTTTGCTTAGAAAAAAAACAAAGTGAATTTTTCCTGTTTTTTCTTCTCTGTTCAGAGCTTGGACTAGCTAAATTAATAATATATTAATTCATGAGTAATATAGTCTTTTAGAAGACAGCACATGAACCAAAACACAATTTACAATATTGGAGCAAAGGAAAAAAATATTTTTTATTCCAAATAATACAGTTATAAGCAAGCTTTCTGATAATTTGTAGATTCCATGTATTCCATAATTCCAAAGCAGAAATCTCATTTCAGTATAATTTCTAGGCTAATGTTATTTCACTTGGTAAAAAGGGAGTGAAATATGTAATTCAGTTACAAATGGGGTCCACACATTTCAACCCTATAATTCACAAAATTAATATTTAAGGAGGTAGAGTTTACACACACACACGTACATACACACAAAGACATCATTAGATTCTTTAAAAAAATGTAAAGACTCTAAAGTAATTCAAGGTACTCTCAATAATTTCATCAATTCCTTTCTACAGAAAATTGAATAACTGTCAATAACAGTCAATAGTCATCTCTGTTTAGATGTCTCAAATTTTATATAATTAATCCTTTTCTCATTCTTGAGTTACATTCTCATACCCCTGACTGATGAACAATTATACTTGAATATCTCATTGTCATTTCAAACTCAATATATCCAAAAAAGAACTCATTTTTATCATTTCTGAAGGTCAGTCAATAAACATTTATTAAGTACCTACTGTGTATCAGACACTATGCTAATCGTTGGAGATATGTTTAAAAAAGAAGGAAGGAAAGAAAGAAAAAACAAAGGAAGAAAGGAAGGAAGAAAGAGAGGAAGAAAGGAAAGAAGGAAAGAAGGAAGGAAGGAAGGAAGGAAGGAAGGAAGGAAGGAAGGAAGGAAGGAAGGA
>JAJPUD010030666.1:0-13031 GCA_023553655.1 Myrmecobius fasciatus | reverse complement strand
CCCCCCTTTCCCTCCAGTTTCCTTATAAGTCCATCTATTATTCCCTCTGAGCCAAATCTGATGAGATGGAGATTAACCCAATTCTCATTCCCCTCCCTTTTCTCCCCTCAATCATTATAGGTTTTCTTTGCCTCTATATGTGATGTAATTTCCCTTATTTTACCTCCTTTTCCTCTTCTTCCAGTGTTATCCCTTTTCTACCTCTAACTTCTTTTTCAGTTTATCATATCATAATAATCATAAAATCACAATAAACATATCATAATAATCATAAAATCACAGTACTCATATCATAATAATCATAAAATCACAGTAATCATATCATAATCATAATGTAATAATAGATTCATAAAATCAACCCTCATTGTATAAGTATCTACAACATATAGTTCTCAAGAGTTTTTTTTTTCTTGTTACCTTTTTATGTTTCTCTTATGTTCTGTGTTTGTAGATCAAATTTTTTTTTCAGTTCTGGTCTTTTCAGTAGAAATAGGTGAAATTCTCCTATATCATTGAATGACCATCTTCTTCCCTGGAAGATAATGCTCATTCTAGCTGGGTAACTTATTCTTGGTTGTAATCCAAGTTCCTTTGCCCTTCGGAATATCTGATTCCAGGCCCTTCGATCCTTCAAAGTAGAAGCTGCTAGGTCGTGTGTGATCCTAATTGTGGCTCCCCGATATTTAAATTGTTTCTTTCTGGCTTCTCGTAATATCTTTTCCTTGGTATGATAGTTCTGGAATTTAGCCACGATATTTCTGGGGGACTTAATTTTTGGGTTTCTTTCAGGAGGTGATCGGTGGATTGTTTCAAGGAGTATTTTGCCTTCTGGGTCTAAAATATCAGGTCAGTTTTATGATTTCCTGGAAGATAGTGTCTAGCTTCTTTTTTTCATCATGGCTTTCAGGAAGCCCTATAATCCTTAGATTGTCTCTCCTAGATCTATTTTCCAGGTCAGTTGTTTTTCCTAGGAGATATTTCATGTTTTTCTCTATCTTTTCATTTTTTTGTTTTTGTTCGACTGATTCTTGAAGTCTTGATGAGTCATTAATTTCCAATTGTTCGATTCTAATTTTTAATGTCTTATTTTCTTCAGTTACTGTTTTTAGTTCCTTTTGCAATTGACCGATTACATTTTTTGTTCATTGCATTCTTTTTCCATTTTTTCTATTTTATTTTGCAGTGATCTCATTTCATTTCCCCATGTTTCTTCTAACTCTCTTTTAAGATTTTTTATGCAATCTTCAAAGAAAGCCTTGTGACATGGAGACCAGTTTATGTCTCTCTTTGGGGCTTTTTCTGGAGTTGCTTTACCTTTAGGGGCCTCAGCATTTGAGGTCTGTTCTTCCCTCTCTCCATAAAAGTTGTCTATGGTGAGAGCTCTTTTTGGTTTTTTATTCATTTTTTTTAAAGGTGTGAGGTCTGTTTAGGGCAAAGGTGGGACAGCTGCTTTAATTTTCCCTGGGGCAGTTCTGCTGATTGAGTTATTTCAGGAACTGGGCAGTTCTGCTGATTGAATTATTTCAGGTAATGGGCAGCTCCGCTCATTGAATTATTTCCGGTGCTGATCAGTCCTGTTTTGAGGTTCTTCCAGAGTATCTTCTTCTAGAATCGTGTTTTTCTCCAGATATAGTGGATTTTTTTGCTTCAAAATCAGTCTAGAGGCTTCATATGTTTTTGATTGGAGGGGAGGTTAGAGGAGGTTACAGAGACTCTTGTCTGATCTCTGCCACCATGGCTCCACCCCCGGAAGCGAGATAAATCTGATGATATTAAGATTCACACAATGCTCATTTCCCTCCATTCTTTCTTTCTATTGTGTTGGTCTTTTTTGCCTCTTCATGAGATGTAATTTATCCCATTTTAACTCCATGTTCTTCTAGTGGAATCCATATTCTTTTTCTATTTTCTTTTTTAAATCATTACAATAAAATCAAATTATACCTGCACTCTCTAAGTATACCCATAACAGAGATACAGATCCCAAGAGTTAAATATTTCATCTTCCCATATAAGGATATAACCTTTTCAACTTTTAAAAGGAAGTTATTATTTTTCTTTCCTTTTTACCTTTTTATAATTCTCTTGAGTTCTGTATTTGAAGATCAAATTTTCTGTTCAACCTTGATATTTTCATCAAAAAATAAGAAATTTTTTTCATAAATAAATGGAAGTCCCCTATTTCACTGAATGCCAATCTTTTCCCCTGAAAGATAATGTTTAATTTTGCTTAATAGTTGATTCTTGGCTGCAGTCCAAGTCCCTTTGCCTTTCTGAATATCAGATTCCAAGCCTTTTAATCCTTTAAAGCTGTAGGTTTTAAGTAATCCTAATTGTGGCTCCCTGATATTTGAATTGTTTCCTTCTGGCTGCTTGCAATATTATCTCCTTAAGCTTATAATTCTGAAATTTAACTATGATGTTCCTTGGAGTTTTCATTTTGGGGTTTCTTTCAGGAGGTGATCCGTGAATTTTTTCAATGGTTATTTTACCCTCTGGTTCTAGGATATCGGGGCAATTTTCCTTCATGATTTCCTGAAAGGTGATAACTAGGCTGTTTTTTTCATCATGGTTTTCAGGAAGTCCAATAATTTCTGGATTGTCTTTCCTAGATCTATTTTCCAGGTCAGTTGTTGTTGGGTTTTTTTTTTTCCAATGAGATATTTTACATTTTCTTCTATTTTATTTATTTATTTTTTTTGGTTTTGTTTGATTCTTGAAGTCTCATTGAGTCATTTACTTTCATTTGTTCAATTCCAATTTTTAGTGAATTATTTTCTTCAGTTAGCATTTTATCTCCCTTTGCATTTGGCCAATTGAAGTTTTAAATGAGTTGTTTTGTTGATTGGATTTTTCCCCCCATTTTACAAATTCTGTTTTCCAACAAATTGGTTTCTTTTTCAAATCTATTTTATAATGAATTTTATGCTTTTTCCAGTTCATCAAATCTATTTTGTAAGGAGTTACATGATTTTTTTATTTCACTACATCTATTTTTAAGGAGCTTTCTTCAGATAATTTTTATTTTTCCTTTTCCAAACTCTCTTGCAAAGTTCTCATTTCCTTTCCCCATTTTTCTTCTAACTCTCTCTTAAGATCCTTTTTGAATTTTTCCAAGAGACCCATGTGAGATGGGGACCAACTCATATCACCCTTTTAGACTTCATCAGTAGATGATTTGCCTTTGGGATCCTCAGGGTTTGAGATCTGTTCTCTTTTTCCATAAAAGCTATCTATGATCAGAGTTCTTTTTGATTTTTTTCAGATTTAGTGTTCAAGTCATGATTTGCTGATCCCATTATTGATAATGATGATGATCCTTAAAAAGATCAACAAACCAGAATAATGAGCTGAAATCAGTAAGATAAAATTGAACAATGATACATATCAAGTTCCGCATTATGGATAAAAGTAAACAATTGTACAAGTGCAACATGTAGGACAAGTGGTTTGGCAGCAGTTTGTGTTCATTATAACTAGCTTTTTAGCAAGTCACAAATTTAAGATGATTTAGTGATTTAATAAGTATCACCAAAATTAAATAGTCCTAAAAGTTATTGTGATCTTTGATTGCACAAGAAGTAAGAATGGCAATTGTCATACCATCCACTACCTGTGGGAGATCATATCTGGAATACCACATCCAGATATGGTCTCTACAACTTTGGAAGGACATTGATATCTAAATCATATTTAAAATATGAGTTACAGGATTATGATGGGAACAAGAAACCACGTCATAGTCTGATTGGTTGATGAAAAATTTTGAACTGATGGAATAGGGCCACGTATGCTTTGTGTGGAGGTTATGGAGGTTAGGTGAGGATAATTTTTGACTTCCATTATTTTAAATAATATCATATGAAAGAGACATTAAGTAAAAACATGAGAGATCTTCAATTTGAGATACGAATTAGACTAGATGCCCACTGAGCTTCCCTTCTCCTCTGAGATTTTATAATTTGATGATACTCTTTATTTTATGAGACTCCAGAAGTTTACTCTAAAATCAGTGGAAGAAATTTGTAGGGAGGAAAATCTATGCTTGTTATAAAGAAAAACTAACTTCCTAATAACTGACCATTTCCCAAAGTGGATAAACTCCTCTGAGAAATTGGAAATTCCTATAAGTTTCAATAACCAAATGAAGTATGAATAACATATCATCATAGATTCAATTGTGAGTACTTTGCTTATGTATATAATGATTTATAAACCTTGTAAGGCTCTTCCTATCTTTCAGAGTCAATTATTCTCTATTTTATCAAAAGGATGATGTTTGTTCTCCAGGGTGTAGTAATGATAATGTAAACATTAACTGTTGTTGTTTGTCCTTTCTTCTCAACAAGACATCAGGGAGGTGATGCCAAGTTCAAGTGAGTTGGATTTAAGTGAGGGAGGGTTGTGCAAGGTCATCTGCCTCACTTTCCCCTTCGGAGCCAATTGGGTCAAGTGGCAAAATATAGACCAAGTCTACTGGAGATGACCCTGCATGCAATGGTAGACCTTGGTCTTTTAAAACTAAATTCTTTGGAGCAGCTAGGTGTTGCAGTGAATAGAGCACCAGCCTTGAAGTCAGGAGGACCTGAGTTCAAATCTGGTCTCAGACACAACACTTTCCTAGGTATGTGATTCTGGGCACAGCACTTAAAAAAAAACAAAAAAAAACAAAAACCAAAAAAGCAACCTAAATTCTTCAACAATTCTCACTGTGACTGAGGTTGCACCCATTCAGTCATAAAGGCTAGGTAATAATTGACGTCATCCTGCACATGCCTAATCTCTCAATTGCTGAGTAGACTCCTTTGGCATCCTACTAACAGTTTGGATGAACTTGTGAGTTGGTGAGCACCAAGTTATTCTGATCAGTCTTTGATAGCTGGGATTCTTGTGCAGACTTACCCACTACACCACACCACCTCAGTCATTTTCTGAGTCTAGCAAGTCTTGTCTAGGTTTTGATTCCAAGAATTCTTTCTTGTCAGCACCTGTATTTTCTTTGTACAGAAATATTAAATTTTTAATGTTGGATACTCTTCCACAATCTACCTCTCACTTAATATATAAATCTTGGGAGACTAAGGACATCAAAGTAAAGTGACTTGCTCATAGTTACATAAATAATAAATATTAGAGATGGAACTTAACCCAGGAAATTCTGACACTCTCTGACACTCATAGGATTAATTTAAAGATAGAAGGGATCTTAGAAGCCATTAAATCTTTAGTAGGTCTCAGTTTGACTGAGGCTGCACCTATTCAGTGATTAAAGATAGGCAGCAAATGAGGCAAAGCATCTCCTCTTTCACTATTAAAAAAAAATAACTAAATAAATGAGTGAATGAGTCTGGCTGGAAAAGATGGTCAAGATTTCTGGTCAAAGCAGAAATGACTGCTATTTACATTGAATATGAGTCAATCAGAACACAAACAATGACCAAATGGAACTTGGCTTAGGACCTATTGTTGGCCAATTATAATTTGTTTTTTAAATTTAAACCAAAAAAATGCTACTTAAGGGCAGGATGGAGGAAGTTTGAAAACCCAGATCTAGAGCCTGAATTCTAGTCAGTTCAACCTGAAGTTGAGACAACCTCAGATTTTCTTCCCTAAAGGTGGTATTGAAGGCTAGGATAGTAATTATCATTAAACCTGTTGTTCTGACAAGCCTGCTCTCCTATGGCCACAGGACTTGCTACTTAATTTGAATTGCTTTTAATTTTTTTTTCAGGTTGATTGTGTTTCGATGCTACAAGCACTAGAAAACAAGGACCAGAGAATCCTGCATTACTGTGTGTCTGGACTTGATATAGTATGTTCACTTGACAATGAAAATTTTGTGAACAAGTGTGAATTTTGCATAAAAAAGAAGTAAGGAAAGAATCAGATTTCCTTTTTTTCTTAATTTTTTGATATGATTCAAAGGAACTTAGAAAGTAAGACAAAGAAATGAATTTTGCTTATTTATCAGATTGCAAAGAAAAATAAAAAACCCAGATATTCTGGCTATTCTCTGAAAAAAAACAATGACAACTTTCAATAGTATCAGTCTTGTATTTATGATATTTTATTTCAAAATTTATACAATCACTATTTCTTAACTGCCTGCTATGTGCAATAGGCTGAAATCCTTGTGTGAGGAGGCTGTTTATTGTAGTAGAGCAAAAGATTTGGAGTTGGGAAGATAGCAAGATATTGAGCAAACTGTTCTCCACAGGGCTTAGTTTCCTCATGTATGAAATGGAGCAAAACTGAAGTTCCTTCTAACTCTAAATCTCATGATTTTATGAACCAGACAATGAATCATAATAGATAGCATTCTGGTCTAAGACCAAGGAAGACCTGGGATTAAGTCTAGTTTCTTTCTGATACTTACCCTCTTAAGGCTCTAGGTAATTTTATGAGACTACAAGTTGTATACAAGATGATGACCTGCATTGGTAGAGGAAATTCCTGTACTAATAAAATTACAATGCAGTCTCTATCATCACTCCTTCACTTCAGGGAGAGACTTGTTGCATATTAACATTTTGAAGTGAATGTTCTTTATGATGAACAAACAATAAAAACATTGGTCTGTATGTCTTGTAGTCAGTTTTATGATTATAAAGGTATGGTCTACTTTAGACTTTTTTTTATTTGCAAATGTTTGCATATATTTTTCTCAGGAAGGAGATCCCCAATACAGAATATAGATTTATCTTCCTAAAGATTTGGAATCTTAATAAATCAAGATGATGAAGAATGTATAAGGGCGTCATCCTTTAATTTTATCCTTTAACCTTCAATATTTAACTATTTAATGCAATGGTCAAAATCAATACCAAATTAAAATCAAAGATTAAGGGGAAAAGATTGACTCTACAACTAAAAGTATGCAACAATCTGACTTAACCAAGTGTTGATGCTAAAAAATGAGAAATAGTTCAACACTAAAATGATCCAAGACAATTCTGAAGAACTTGTGATAAAAAACATTATCCACCTCCAGAAAAAAAGAACTGGTGGATCCTTAATGCAGATGAAAAAAAAAATTTCTTTACTTTTTAATTTAATTTAATTTTTATTTTCTTTTAGACTTAAATGGAAATATTTTTGCATGACTACTGCTTTATAATTTATGTCAAATTGCTTGTTCTTTCAGAGAAATGGGGTGGGGAGGGAGGAAAAAAAATGAAAGTCAAAATTTGAAAAAAAATGTTAAAATTGTTTTTACATGTAATTGGGTAATATTAAAATATTGCTTTTTAAAATAAGAAATTGAGAAAATGAAGATGTTGATGTTGATTATTGTGATTTCTTGAGAAATCTTAATTAATGCAATATAGTAGCCTTCCATTTAATTTCTAGTTTCTCATCTTTATTTCATCCTCTATATCCATGACTAAGGTATTCCTACAAAAGAAGCTTGACATTATCAATCTCATCCTCAATAAACTTCAGAGACTTTCTATGGCTGCTAGAATAAAGTATTATTTTTTCTTTATCTCACCCTTTTCAACACCTATTTTTAGTTTCTTAAAATATGTAATTGTTAGTGCAGTAGCACTATGTGGTAATAAATGAGTTATAAATGAACAAATAAAATAGGCTTATATTAGGGTTTTATACTCAATATTTTTTTATTAGTAGGGAGCTTGATTTAAAAAATTTCAGACCATTGGCTTCAATTAAACATGTCTAAAAACAAACTAATTTTCTTATCCTCAGGGAGAGGATTCCCCTTCTACCAGATTTTCAAATTATTCCTGTAATATTAAAATTATAAAGGACCTGAGAATATGAAATATCAGAAAATAGGATATTAGTTCTTGAAGGGGTTCTCCTTTGTCACTTTTTCAAAATGGAGCCTTTTGTAATTGTCCATTATTAGAGAATTCACAACCTCACAAGTTAGCAAGCAGCATTGTTCTTTAACTCCAGTGGTCTTTAATTTCTTTCCTTCTTTGTCCCTTCTCTTCCTCTCTTTACTTTTTCTCCTTTCCTTTGCTCCTTCCCTCCTTTCCTTCCTCCTTCTTTCCCTTCCTTCCTCTCTCCCTTCCTCTCTCCTTCTCTTTTTTTCCTTCCTTCCTTCTTTACTTCCTTCCTTCCTTCCTTTTTTACTTCTAATTACTATGATTTTATGGTCTCATGGCTGTATTTCTTACCTCTATTTGGAAACTATAGGATGATAACTTCAGCATTGTTTCAGTTCAGAGCTTTTTAAAACAATATTAAAACACTGGATTTACCTTTACTTCTGTCTCTTCTTCCTTAGTCGAATGCCAACATCATATCTTATGGTCAAGGAAGCTAAATGCTGATTTTTTTGCATTCCCATATGATGGCATCTATCTTCAACTTATCCTTGTGACATGCTCCTCAAGAGACCTATTCTTTTCTTTTAATCAGAATCGTAATGATTGTAATTTGATTTATTAATTGAAAAATTGTATTCAGATATTGTTCTCAGAGAGGGGGCCATTAAAGCATTATCCAGAGACATTCTTTTATAAGTTGCAGAAAGACTTCTATAATAAAAGCCTAATTGTTTTCATGACTGGTTATTTAATCAGAGAAATGTGGGCTTAACCAGAACTTCAGTGCTATCAAGGTGATCTCGAGTTCATAAATCCTGAACTATGGACAGGAGGTATACTTTGTTCTCACTTATCCTGCTTTTCAAGATTCTCCTTCAGTTCCCAGATTACATATTCTGATATGTATGATATGAAAAATGTAAAATATATGGCGGTAGTTCTCACATTCACACACTGACATTCTTTTTTTTATTAAAACTTTTTATTTGCAAAACATATGTATGGGTAATTCTTCAACACTGACCCTTGCAAAGCATTCTGTTACAAATTTTTCCCCCTTAGTCCCCACCCCTCCCCTAGATGGCAGGAAATCTACTACATGTTAATTATTTTAAAATACCTGACAAATCGAATATATGCATACATATTTCCACCCTTATCATTGTTGTGCAAGAAAAATCATATCTACAAGAAAAAAAATCAGAGAAAGGAAAAAAATGCAAGCAAACATCAATAGAGAGCATGAAAATGTTATGTTGTGGTCCACATTTCATATCCCTCTCTCTGGGTGTGTATGGTTTTCTTCACTGAACAACTGGAACTAGTTTGAAATATTACATTGTTGAAGAGAGCCATGTCCATCAGAATAGATCATCGTATAGTCTTGTTGTTGCCGTGTATAATGATCTCCTGGTTCTGCTCATTTCACTCAGCATCAGTTCATGCAAGTCTCTCCAGGCCTTTCTGAAATCATCCTGATGGTCGTTTCTTATAGAACCATAATATTCCATAACATTCATATACCATAATTTGTTCAGCCATTCTCCAATTGATGGGCATCCATTTAGCTTTCAGTTTCTAGCCACTACAAAAAGGGCTGCCACAAACATTCTTGCACATGCACACACTGACATTCTTGAGCTCATTATCTATATGACTATTATTTTGAGAATAATATCAAGGGTTGGATGATAGGTTGTTTGCCCTAAGGTACTGAAGATAAAGGCCTGACATTAATTGAATTCCTTTTTTTCCAAGCAGGAACAACAGAATTTAGCATACTAGCTCTTCCTCTGCTCTCTCCATAAAAACTCTCTATCCAAAATTCTGTCTCCCATGAGACAATGTTTTGGCACTTATTCAACTAAGAAGAATTTTGTCCTATTCAATTCTGCTGCCCAGCTGGAATATAATCAAGACAAGTATTAAGTATTTGTTATGTAGCAGGAATTGAGCTAAGTGCTAGTGGATACAAAGTAAGACTATTTCAGTATGAAAGACAACATAAAACTATACATTAACATGATCTTTTGAGGGTAGTCTCAGAGGAAAGGCACTTAGATTAAGGATGGCTTGAAAAAATTCATTGTAGAATATAGGGAAGGAGAATGAGCTTTTACAAAGCACTTCCTATGTTCTAGGCACTGTTCTAAGTATTTTTGAAAACAATTTTTTATGTAATCTTTGCAAGTCATTTTATTGTAAATTGAATTTTTTTGAGGAATAATCTAGTACCAAATTCTACCTCTTAGAAATTTCTACCCACTGGTCCCAATTCTACCTTGTGAAGACAAGCATAAGTTTAACTCTTTTATTTTATGGTAGCCCTTCAAATACTTAGATGACATTATTATGCAGAGCAAAATTCTGTTTGCCAAGATGAATTTCAGATCCTTCACCTGACTATTCTATGAAATGATTTCCAGACCTTTCACATACTAGTACCCCTATTCCAGATGTTCCTCAGCTCAGCAAAGACTTTTCTTAAAATAAGTTGATCACTTCAAATCTCATTGGCACATAAATGATATCTGCATTATGATGTGATTCCTAGTCACCAGAATATCAAATTTCATTAACCAGTAAGGACTTTTCCTGTGTTGTGGTGAGCTGGGGAGAAGAAAAATTACTAAGAAGATGACTGCTTCATGGAACTGCCTCTTCCTGTCAACTATTTCTCAGTATCCTGAGAAAAGTCATTTTCAATTTGAACCTGTTGGGTGGCTAATTCTGATCCCAAATACATGGAAATTAATTAATTCTACTCAAGCCATATTGATTATTGCCAGTAGGCTGCCAAACTTTGTTAATCTCTCCATTTCTGCTGTTTTCCTCTGCTTGGGTTCCAGTTGTTTTTTTCTCCAATTATGCCATTGTTTTATGAAGTTTAGAACTGGGCTTATTCTTTATAATTATTTGCTCCATTGAATTCTCTATAGCTTTGCATAGGGACAAAATATTCTGTACAGATTTTGTTATAGTTTTAAGTAGCCTGCATTTAATGTGCCATATCATAGACACTAAAAGACATTTTACCACCTGAGGGATGAGACTCTCTCCACTTTACTTTCATGTGACAAGAGCCTGGGAGATCAGAAATGAAGGAAAATTGCATAAGAACAGAACATCCTGAATAGGAAATATGATCTACCTACTGCTGAACAAGGCTTTTTTATGTCTCTTAATCTTGATTTTGTCTAAATTCTCAGAGGAACAATGTCCTTAGTCACAGATGGGAACTTCTGGTTTATCAGAACCTGTAGGAAGAAAATAGTGCTCTCCATTACCTGGCCTAAGCTGTTCCTTCAAGTATTGGGACCCTCAAAGTTTGCATTAGGAAACTTTTGGTGGAGATTCTTATTGTTCTGTGCATTATCCAATCAAACTCATACTAAAAAAATTGTGGGGTCAGCCATTGAAATCCATTCAAACTTTTTTAAATCCCTAGTTGATGCAGGACTCAGTCCTTTGAGTTGGAAGAGATAGAAAATATATCTGAACTATGATCCCTGCTCTCATGCAGCTTAAAGTTCATTTCAGTGGTAGAAAAACTTTAAAACAGAATAGTACTCTATAAAAGTACTTTTTAAAATTTTAGTAGAGTGATTTCATTTGTTTTTTTTTTTTTTTTAACATGAACTCTCTCAATACACAAATGCAGCTAATTTCTCTTCCAGAATTTTAGAGAGATACTGGGTTACTGAGAAGAATTGAATGGCTTGCCTTTGGGCACACAACTGGTATGCTCTAGAGAAAGGAATAGCAAATGCCCTTTATGTACCAGATCAATATTGTCTCCAAGGGATACAAAGACATACTGTTTATAATTCTTCCCCAGGATCCTTCTTTCTTTGTAGCTTCTCTTTTAACTTGCTTCCTAACTTGAACCTCAATTTTTTTTCCATTCTTCCTCTCTTCCTAGTTTAATAGATAGTTTCTCAGTTCTGATTTCTCAGTTCTTCCTCAGTCTAGGAAGGTATTATCTACTTCAACACTGTCATACAACAGCATCTTCTCAGACTACTCCAGTTGCTTCCATTTCTTCAGCTCTCATCCTTTTTTCCCTGTAAGAGCTAGGGATACAATATCTTTTCCCCCTTATAAATTTTTTTGGTTATACATGTACATTGATTTTCTTTAAATGCACCTTTCATTATGAATCATGTTGGGAGGGAAAAATAAAAAAAAGAAGATAAACCAGGAGAGGAAAAAAAAAACCTAAGAAAGAAAAAAAAGTGTACAGAGTATGTGTTGAGTTACATTCATTCTCCATAGTTCTGTTTGCAGATGGTGTTTTCTATCCAAAGTTTATTGAAATTGCCATAGGTCTTTTAACCTCTGAAAAGAACCAAGTCTTTCATAGTTGATCATCATACAATCTTGCTATTACTGTGTACAATGTATTTCTCATTCTGTTTGTTTCACTCAGCATCAGTTTTCATAAATCTTTCAAGGCCTTTCTAAAATTAGCTTGTTCATCATTTTATACAGAACCATAATATTCCATTACCTTCACATACCATAATTTATTCAGCTATTCCACAATTGATGGGCAACTATTAATTTTCCAATTATTTGCCACCACAAAAAGAGCTGCTACAAAACATTTTTGCAAATGTGAGTCATTTTCCCTCCTTTATGATTTCCTTTGAAAATAGATGCCATAGTATCTGGCACCAAAGTGTATACATAGTTTTGTAGCCCTTTGGACATAGTTCCAAATTGCTCTCCACAATAGTTGGGTCATTTCACAGCTCCACCAACAATGCATTAGTGTTCCACTTTCCCCACCTCCTCTCCAACATTTGTCATTATCTTTTCCTGTCATCCTAGCCAATCTAAGAAGTTTCAGGTGGCACCTCAGAGTTGTTTTAATTTGTGATTTAGAGAATTTTTTCATGTTACCATAAATGGCTTTAATTTTATCATCTAAAAATTATCTGTTCATATTCTTGGATCATTTATCAATTGGGCAATGACTTGTTTTCTTATAAATTTGACACAGTTCTTTATATATTTTAGAAATGGGGGCTTTTTCAGAAATTGTGGCTGTAAAATTTTTCCCCAGCTTTGTATTTCCCTTTTAATCTTGTTTGTGTTGGTTTTGTTTGTGCAAAAACTGTTTAATTTTTTTTAATGGAATTTTTTTTAATTTTTATTTTATTTGCATAACATATGTGTGGGTAATTCTTCAACAATAACCCTTACATAGCTTTCCGTTACAAGTTTTTC
>JAJPUD010030665.1:0-13033 GCA_023553655.1 Myrmecobius fasciatus | reverse complement strand
TTCATCATGGCTTTCAGGAAGTCCAATTTACATTGTCTGTCCTAGATCTCTTTTGCAGGTCAGTTGTTTTTTCCTAGGAGATATTTCATATTCTCTTCCATTTTTAAATTTTTTTGTTTTTGTTTAACTGATTCTTGAAGTCTCATTGATTCATTTACTTTCATTTGTTCAAGTCTAATTTTTAATGTATTATTTACTTCAGTTACCTTTTAAGCTCCTTTTGTCATGGGCCAATTCGTTCATTGCATACTTTTTCTATTTCACCAATTTTTTTTTCAGTGAATTGCTGTCTTTTTCATATCTCTTTTGTAGGGCATTATGTGCTTCTTGCAATGATCTCAATTCATTTCCCCATTTTTCCTCTGACTGTTTTTTGAGATTCTTTAAGCAATCTTCCAGGAAAGCCTTGTGAAATGGGGACCAGGTCACGTATCCCTTAGTGGCTTCCTCTGAAGTTGTTTTACCTTTATGAACCTCAGGATCTGAGGTCTGTCCTTCTCTCTCCATCAAAGTTGTCTGTGATGAGGATTTTTTTTTTTGCTGAGGCAATTGGGGTTAAGTGACTTGCCTAGGGTCACACAGCTAGGGAATGTTAAGTGTCTGAGACCATATTTGAACTCACGTCCTCCTGACTTCAGGGCTGGTGCTCTATCCACTGCGCCACCTACCTGCCCCAGTTTTCTTTTTTTAAAAAATAATTTTTTAAATGCCTGACGTCTTTTTAAAGCAGAGGAGTGACAGGTTCTTTAATTTACCATGGGGCAGTTCTGCTGATTGATTTCTGGTGCTGGGCTGTAGCAGCTAGGTCTGGCTTTTGCAGTGGGTTACAATCTACCTTTTACAAAAGGCACGTCTGCCACAGCACCTGCCTGCAAACAGGGCAGGGTGGCCCAAGAGTCTCACAGAAATTTCCCAGGTGCTTAGAATCTGCCAGACTGATTCTTGGCCCAACTTCCTGCCCTTTCCTGGAACTGTCTGACCCCCTGCCAGTCTTAAACAGACCTGTTCTGAAGCTCTTCCAAGGTAACTTCTTATGGGAATTGGTTTTAGTCCAATTATTTGTGAGTTCTTTGAATAAAAAATCAGTTTAGAGTTTGAATCTGCTGTTGAGACAAGGTCAGAGGAGGTCACAGAGAGTCCTGTCTACACTCTGCTATCTTGGCTCTGCCCCCTTCTAATAGACTTTGGACAGACAATGCCATATGCTCCAGAAAAAGAACTACAGAGACTGAATTTAAAAATCAACAGATGCTACTTTACTTCTTTTTTTCTGATTTTTTTTGATCTCTCCCATATTTTTCCCTTTTGCTCTGAATTTTCTCTCCCAGCATGATTTGTAAATATTCATCAGGTTGTCATTTTCATTGGCATAAAGTTGGGCAAAGTAGCTCCTAATAATTGTTTTTTTTTCTTTTTCTTCACTACTTGCAAGTTTACTTTACTCATGATTCTGGTAATTTAGTTTTCTTCTTTGTTTACATGATTAACTAATGACATTTTTATAGTGCTTAAAAAACAGCTTACTTTCATTTGTAAATTTAGTGGGGGTGGTCTTGGAGGGGTTGTGTTGTTTTTCATTTATACTTTGTTCATCACTCCTTTGATATTTGAGATTTCTATTTTGGTGTTTTGAGGGAGATATTTGTTGGTTTTCTAGTTTTTTTTTTTGTTTTTGTTTTTTTTAGTTACGGTCCCAGTTCATTGATCTGCTCTTTTTTCTCTTTTATTGACACAAGTATTTAAAGGTAGAAAATTTCCCCTAGGTACTGCTTTAGCTACATTCCATAATTTTGTTTTGTTTTCTCACAGTTGGCATTTTATTTAATGCAAGTTATTATTGTTTCTATGATTTGTTATTTGATATTGCTCATTCATTATGGTTGTTATTTAGCTTCTATTTAACTGTAAATATTTGTTTCAGAGATCTTTTATTATTATTTTTATTGTTTATGGTCAGAAAATCATCTATTTTATTTTTCTTCAGTTTGTGAGATTTTTATGGCTAATACATGTTCACTTTTTGGTAATAATAGTTTTTTTTTATTTTCCAAAGTACATGCAAAGGGATTGTCTATTCATTTTTGCAAAATCTTGTGTTTCAAATCATTCTCCTTTCTTCCCATTCTCCCCCCTCTCTGAGATAGCATGTAATCCAGTAAAGGTTAAATATATGCAACTCTTCTAAACATATTTCCACATTTATCATACTGTGAAAGACAAATCAGATCCAAAGGGGGAAAATGAGAAAGGAAAAAAAAAACACAGGCAAAAAAAAATGGAATGATAAAGGTGAAAACACTATGCTGTAATCCATATTCATTCTCCATAATCCTCTGTCTGGGGTTGTGGATGACACTTTTCATCCCAAGTCTATTGGAATTGCCTGGTCAGTTTTTTTTTTCTTTTTGCAGGTTCCATGCAAAGCTTTCTGTTTGCAATCAGGTTTCTACAGAGTTCTACTTTATCTAACTTTTCCATAATTCCATGGTAAGATTTATCTGGAGAGTTAATTGAGACCCCTCACCATTATAATTTTACTGTCAGTTTTCTTCTGCAATTTGTTTATTGCTTAAGAATTTAAATGCTGTATCATTTGGTGAATTAATATTTCCTTTCTACTGGGCCTATATCCCAAAGAGATCTTAGAAGAGGGAAAGGGACCCACATGTGGAAGAATGTTTGTGGCAGCCCTTTTTGTAATGGCTAGAAACTGGAAACTGATTGGATGCCCATCAATTGGAGAGTGGCTGAATAAATTATGGTATATGAATGTTATAGAATATGATTGCTCTGTAAGAAATGACCAGCAGGATGATTTCAGAGAGGCCTGGAAAGAGTTGCATGAACTGATGCTGAATGAAACGAGCAGAACCAGGAGATCATCATACACAGCAACAACAGTATTACATGATGATCAATTCTGATGGACATGGCTCTCTGCAACAAAGAATTGTCTCAAACCAGTTCCAATTGTTCACTGAAGAAAACCATATACACCCAGAGAGAGGGATATGAAATATGGACCACAATGTAACATTTTCATGATCTCTATTGATATTTGCTTGCATTGTGTTGCCTTTCTATGATTTTTCTTTTTTTTTCTTGTAGATAGGATTTTTCTTGCATAACTTGTCAAGTATTTCAACATTATTAACATGTACTGGACTTCCTGTTATCTAGGGGAGAGGAGGGGACTGGCGGTAAAATTTGTAATGGAAATCTTTGTAAAGATCAATGCTGGGGAACTACCCATACTTATGTTATACAAATAAAAAGCTTTAATAAAAAAAGAATTTAAATGCTATATCATTTGGTGAATTAATATTTCCTTCCTTATCTGTGATATTTGTTGTTGTTGTTCAGTTATTTCAGTCATGCCAGACATTAGATACTGGGATGATTTGCTATTGTTTGTGATCATTTTTACCAAAATGTCATTTTTTCTTTCAAAATCTCTTTCATTTATGTCTGTTTTGCTTTTCTCTTCTCTGAGATCATGAATGATACCTCTGCCCTTTTTATTTTGGCTGGAGCATAATCAGTTATGCTCCAGACCCTTATTTTAACTCTGTGTATATCTTTCTGTCCCAAGCATGTTATTCTGTAAACAACTTAGGGCAGGTTTCTAGTTTCTAATTCGTTTTGCAATCTGCTTCCATTTTATGAGTTCATCCCATTCAAACTCATAATTAAAACTGCTTTAAAAAAAGATTGCTATGTATTTCCTTCCATCCTGTTGTCATACTTTCCCTTTTCTTTTCTTCCTGCCCGTTCTTTAAGAATCTATTTTGCTTTTGACAATGTCACCTGCTCTCCCTCTAACCTCCCTCTCCCACCTAAGGAGGGTATGATTTCGTTCTCTATCCAAAGTGCATATAGATGAACTCTTCCTCTAATCAGTTCAGCTCACTAGGGAAGTTAGTGTTAAGCTTTTCTCAGGAAACCATGCCGAGTGTGGAGCTCCCCACAACCCAGACAAACCTTCTCCCAGTGGATTGGGGGGCCCCAGCTATAGGATTGTGGGGCCAAAAAGAGAGGGCTTACCTTGACAAGGGAATCCAGCCAGGGGAGGCCAGACTCTCCCCATTTTGGGTCACCAAATATTGCGGTTGGGATGGGACCCCAAAAGTTTAAGGTCAGAGACTGGTGTCAGGGGTTTCTCAAAAGAATTTGCAGGTTTGCAGCCATCGCCAAGTCAAGGGTCAAAGTTTATCGTACTTGTAATGCCAACTGGAGCATGCTAAGGTCCAAATGAATTTAGCAAAGAACCAAAAGCAAGGAGATGGATTTATAGGACACTCAGTGCAGAGCTGACAGGTTTCAGGGGCAATCTCTTCACTGTTGTCTCAGGACCCTGGTTGGGGCTGACCAACAGATTGCCTATCTGACAGTCAGCAGTGTGGGAAGGAGCATCCTAAGGCCGGAAGACTTTAGAACAGAGGGTTCAAACCATAGCACTTTGAGGTCAGGGGACCTCAGGATGACCACTGTATTTCCCCTAGAGGCTATACCTTATGGAAGGACTCTTTTCATCCTTTTCATATTCATATTCTCATGACATACTTAGTAGACACTTGAGACATGTGGTGCCCGGTGTGGATAACTTCAAGTCTTCTGATCTCACCATGAGAAAAAGGAAAAGAAAGAAAACCATTTAAACCCAGTTAGGCACATCAGGGCCTTGATGGGCTAATCAAAGATAATAATGGGTAAAAATGTAAACTCTGTAACAAACAAATCTCAGTGGCAAAAACACAAGTTAGAAGATCTGGATTCAGACCATATTGTATTTTTGAGGAACTTTTAAACCTGGAGATGAGCTCTTTCAATATTGGTAATTATATAAACCTCATGTTTTACAGTAGGTTAGGACAAGGGGCATCCACAGAACAAGATGGAGCTGAATACAGTAACATCACTTTATTGTTGGTTACATCCATATTTTCTCACACACCCATGTATCACATAAGTTATTTAGGGCACGTCCTCTTCCATGATTTTTCAATTTCCAGTTTCTTGCCACTACAAAAAGGGCTGCAACAAACATTCTTGCACATATGGGGCCCTTTCCTTCCTTTATGATTTCTTTGGGATATAAGCCCAATAGAAATGCTGCTGGGTCAAAGGGTATGCACAGTTTGATAACTTTTTGAGCATAGCTCCAAATTGCTCTCCAGAATGGCTGTATCCGTTCACAGATCTACCAACAATGCATTAGTGACCCAGCCCTCCCACATCCCCTCCAACATTCATCATTAACTTTTCCTGTCATTTTAGCCAATCTAACAGGTGTGAAGTGGTACCTCAGGGTTATTTTGATTTGCATTTCTCTGATCAATAGCGATTTGGAGCATCTTTTCATGTGACTATAAATAGTTTTAATTTCATCCTCTGAAAATTGTCTGTTCATATCCTTTGACCATTTATTGATTGGAGAATGGCTTGAATTTTTATAAATCTGAGACAATTCTCTATGTATTTTAGAGATGAGACCTTTATCAGAACCCTTAAATGTAAAGATGATTTCCCAATTTATTGCTTCCCTCCTAATCTTGTCTGCATTGATTTTGTTTGTACAAAACCTTGTTAACTTAATATAGTCAAAGTTATCTATCTGGTTTTCAATTAAGAGTTCCAGTTCTTCTTTGGACATAAATTTATTCCATCTCCATAGGTCTGAGAGGTAAACTATATTACATTCCTCTAATTTACTTATAGTATCACTCTTTATATTCAGATCATGAACCCATTTAGATCTTATCTTGGTATGTGGTGTTAGATGTGGGTCAAGCCCTAATTTCTTTCACACTAGTTTCCAGTTTTCCCAGCAGTTTTTGTCAAATAGTGAATACTTATCCCAAAAGCTGGGGTCTTTGGGTTTATCAAAGACTAAATTGCTATAGTTATTGCCTAGTTTGTCTTGTGATTCTATCCTATTCCACTGATCGACTACTCTTATTTTTTAGCCAGTACCAAATGGTTTTGATGACTGCTGCTTTATAATATAGTTTTAGATCTGGTACAGCAAGTCCACCATCGTCAGCCTTTTTTTTCATTAATCCCCTTGAAATTCTTGACCTTTTGTTTTTCCAAATGAACTTTGCTACTATTTTTTCTAGATCTGTAAGATAATTTCTTGGGAGTTTGATTGGTATGGCACTAAATAAGTAAATTATTTTGGGTAGTATTTTCATTTTTATTATATTCACTCTGCCTACCCATGAGAACTTGATGTTTTTCCAATTGACTAGGTCTGACTTTATTTATGTGGCATATGTTTTGTAGTTTAGTTGGTATAGTTTCTGACTTATCTTTAGCAGATAGATTCCCAAATATTTTATGCTATCAACCGTTATTTTGAATGGAATTTCTTTTAATATCTCTTGCTGCTGAACTTTGTTGGTAATATATACAAATGCTGCTGATTTATGTGGATTTATTTTGTATCCTGTAACTTTGCTAAAGTTGTGAATTGTTTCCAGTAGTTTTTTAGTTCAGTCTCTAGGGTTCTCTAAGAATGCCACCATGTCATCTGCAAAAAGGGATAATTTGGTTTCCTCATTACCTACTCTAATTCCTTTTATCTCTTTTTCTTCTCTTATTGTCAAAGCTAGCATTTCTAATACAATATTAAATAGCAATGGTGACAGTGGGCAGCCTTGTTTCACTCCTGATCTTATGGAGAATGGTTTTAGTTTGTCTCCATTACATATGATGCTTGCTGATGGTTTTAAATAGATGCTACTGAACATTTTAAGGAAAAGACTCTTTATTCTTATACTCTCTAGTGTTTTTAATAGGAAAGGGTGTTGGATTTTATCAAAGGCTTTTTCTGCATCTATTGAGATAATCATATGGTTTTTGTTAATTTGGTTATTAATATAATTAATTATGCTGATAGTTTTCCTAATATTGAACCAGCCTTGCATCCTTGGTATAAATCCTCTCCTTACTGTCTTTAGAGCCAAATACTCATTTCTCAGATTGGCAATAAGATCTGAATAAGATTCTGAAGTGCATTGTAGTCCAAATGCTTGGCGGGGCCCTCACTCAGAAACCAGTTGGAAGGCTTACTTTGTCTGGGTTTGAGGGAATGTCCCAGGAGTTCACAGAGAAAGCTGTCCGCAGTTCGCCATCTTGGCTCCGTCCCCCAAAATAATTTACTTATTTAGTGCCATACCAATCAAACTCCCAAGAAATTATTTAACAGATCTAGAAAAAAAATAGTAGCAAAGTTCATTTGGAAGAACAAAAGGTCAGGATTTTCAAGGGACTTAATGAAAAAAAAAAGCCTGATGAAGGTGTCCTTGCTGTATCAGATCTAAAACTGTATTAAAAGCAGCGGTCATCAAAACCACTTGATATTGGCTAAAAAATAGAGTAGTGGATCAGTGGAATAGGATAGGATCACAGGACAAACTAGGCAATAACTATAGCAATTTAGCGTTTGATAAACCTAAAGATGCCAGCTTTTGGGATAAGTACTCGTTATTTGACAAAAACTGGAGGGAAAACTGGAAACTAGTGTGGAAGAAATTAGGGCTTAAACCACACCTAAAACCACATACCAAGATAAGATCTAAATGGGTTCATGATTTAGATATAAGGAGTGATATAATCTAATAAGAGCAACATAGGATAGTTTACCTCTCAGAGCTGTGGAGAAGGAAGGAATTTGTGTCCAAAGAAGAACAGCAACTCTTAATTGAACACCAGATAGATAATTTTGATTATATTAAGTTAAAAAGATTTTATACAAACAAAACTAATGCAGGCGGCATAAAAACCTCAAAATCAAATGCAGAAAGGCAGAAATAGTAAATGCATCCTTTTCAGATGATGATGCAATAAAAATCATATGCAATATAAGGCCAGGAGAAAATAAACCAAAAGTTAATCGGAAATTAAATAATCTAATCCTGAAGAATGAATGGGTGAAAGAGCAAATTATAGACACAAAAAATATTTTCATCCCGGAGAATGACAATAAGGAGACAACATACCAAAATTTGTGGGATATGGCCAAAGCGGTAATAAGGGGCAATTTTATATCTCTAGATGCTTCCTTGAATAAAATAGAGAAAGAAAAGATCAACAAATTGGGCTTATTATTAAAAAAAAAAAACTAGAAAAAGAACAAATTAAAAACCCTCAATTAAATACCAAATTGGAAATTCTAAAAATAAAAGGAGAAATTAATAAAATTGAAAATAAAAAACTATTGAATTAATAAATAAAACTAGAAGTTCGTTCTATGAAAAAACTAACAAAATAGATAAGCCTTTAGTTAATTTGATAACAATAAGGAAAGAGGAAAATCAAATTGTTAGTCTCAAGAATGATAAGGGAGAACTTTCCTCCAATGAAGAGGAAATTAGAGCAATAATTAGGAGTTACTTTGCCCAACTTTATGCCAGTAAGTTTGATAATCTAAATGAAATGGAGGAATATCTACAAAAATATAGATTGCCCAGGTTAACAGAAGAAGATATAAATTATTGAAATAGCCCCATATCAGAAAAAGAAATAGAAAAAGCTATTAACCAACTCCCTAAGAAAAAAATCTCCAGGGCCAGATGGATTTCCATGTAAATTCTACCAAGCATTCACAGAACAATTAATTCCAATACTACACAAACTATTTGAGAAAATAGGGACAGAAGGTATACTGCCAGAATCCTTCTATGAGACCAATATGGTGCTGATAGCTAAACCAGGTAGGGTGAAAACAGAGAAAGAAAAGTATAGACCAATTTCCCTAATGAATATTGATGCAAAAATTTTAAATAAGATATTAGCAATGAGATTACAGAAAGTCATCCCCAAGATAGTACACTATGACCAAGTAGGATTTATACCAGGGATGCAGGGCTGGTTCAATATTAGGAAAACTATCAGCATAATTATTTATATTAATAACCAAACTAACAAAAACCATATGATTATCTCCATAGATGCAGAAAAAGCCTTTGATAAAATCCAACACCCTTTCCTATTAAAAACACTAGAGAGTATAGGAATAAATGGGCTTTTCCTTAAAATGATCAGTAGCATCTATTTAAAACCATCAGCAAGCATCATATGTAATGGAGACAAACTAAAACCATTCCCAATCAGATCAGGAGTGAAACAAGGCTGCCCACTGTCACCATTACTATTTAACATTGTATTAGAAATGTTAGCTTTAGCAATAAGAGAGGAAAAAGAGACAAAAGGAATCAGAGTAAGTAATGAAGAAACCAAATTATCACTCTTTGCAGATGACATGATGGTATACTTAGAGAACCCTAGAGACTCAACTAAAAAACTACTAGAAACAATTCACAACTTTAGCAAAGTTGCAGGAATCCACATAATCCACATAATATCAAAATAAATCCATATAAATCAACAGCATTTTTATATATTACCAACAAAGTTCAGCAGCAAGAGATAGACAAAGAAATTCCATTCAAAATAACAGTCAATCGTATAAAATATTTGGGAATCTATGTGCCAAGGGAAAGTCAGGATCTATAAGAACATAACTACGAAACACTTTCCACACAGATAAAGTCAGATCTATTCAGTTGGAAAAATATCAAGTGTTCACGGGTAGACCGAGTGAATATAATAAAAATGATAATAGTATCTAAATTAATCCACTTATTTATTGCCATACCATTCAAACTCCCAGAATCTAAAAAACCCTACAGATCTCAAAAAAATAGTAACAAAGTTCTTCTGGAAGAACCAAAAGTCAAGAATTTCAAGGGAATTAATGAAAAAAAAATGTTGATGAACGTGGCCTAGCTGTACCAGATCTAAAACTATATTATAAATCAATAATCATCAAAACCATTTGGTACTGGCTAAGAAATAGAATAGTCAATCAGTGGAACAGGATAGGATCACAGGACAAAACAGTAAATAACTACAGCAATTTAGTGTTTCACAAACCTAAAAAACCGAATTTTGGGGATAAGAACTCACTAATTGACAAAAACTACTGGGAAAATTGGAAACTAGTGTGGAAGAAATTAGGGCTTGACCTACAGCTAACACCACATACCAAGATAAGATCTAAATGGGTTCATGATTTAGACATAAAGAGTCATATTATAAGCAAATTAAAGAAACATAGGATAGTTTACCTCTCACTTCTTTGGAGAAGGAATGAATTTGTGTCCACACAAGAACTAGAATTCATAACTGAATGCCAGATAGGTAATTTGAATTATTTTATGTTACAAAGATTTTGTACAAACAAAACTAATGCAGACAACATTGAAAAGGAAGCAATAAAGTGGAAAATCATTTTTACATTTAAAGGTTCTGATAAAGGCCTCATTTCTAAAATACAAAGAGAATTAACTCAATTTTTTTTAAGAATTCAAAACATTCTCCCATAGATATATGGTCAAAAGATATGAGTAGACAATTTTCAGATGAAGAAATTGAAACTATTTGTAGTCATATGAAAAGTTGCTCCAAATCACTATTGATCAGAAAAATGTAAATTAAGGCAACGCTGAGATACCACTAAAAAACTGTCAGATTGGCTAAGATGGCAGGAAAAGAAAATGGCAAATGTTGGAGGGGATGTAGGAAAACTGGGACATTGCAACATTGTTGGTAGAACTGTGAAGTCATCCAACCATTCTGGAGAGCAATTTGGAACTATGCTCAAAAAGTTATCAAACTATGCATACCCTTTGACCCAGCAGTGTTTCTATTGGGCTTGTATCCGAGAGAGATCTTAAAGGAGGGAAAAGGCCCCACATGTGCAAAAATGTTTGTGGCAGCCCTTTCTGTAATGGCTAGAAACTGGAAACTGAATGGATGCCCATCAGTTGGAGAGTGGCTGAATAAATTATGGTATATTAATGTTATGGAATATTATTGTTCGGTGAGAAACAACCAGCAAAATGATTTCAGAGAAGCCTGGAGAGACTTAAATGAGATGATGCTGAATGAAGTGACATCGACTTTGTCTGATATATATCTTTTAGAGCCCAATCTGATGAGAAAAAGATTCACACAATGCTCATCCCCCTTCCTTCTTTCCCTTAATTATATTACGTTTTCTTTGTCCCTTTATGAGATTTTACCTTATTTTTACTTCTTTTTTTAACCTTATTTTACCTCCCTTTCCCTCTTTTTCTAGTGTGATACCCCTTCTACCTCTAGTTTCTTTTTCATATTATCAAAGTAAAATCAAATTATACCCCCGTTCTTTTAAGTATACCCATAGTAGAAATGGAGTTCTTAAGAGTTCTTTCCTTTTTACCTTTTTATGCTTCTTTTGAGTTCTGTGTTTGGAGGTCAAATTTTTTTTGTTCACATTTGGTCTTTCCATTAGAAAGAGGTGAAATTCACCTATATCAGTAAATATCCATCTTCTTCCATGGAATATAATGCTCATTCTAGCTGGATAGCTTATTTTTTGGCTGTAGTCCAAGTTGCTTTCCCTTTGGGGAAATCTAGTTCCATGCCCTTTGATCTTTTAATGTGGAAGCTGATAGATCTTAGGTGATCCTCATAACTATTCCTCAGTATCTGAGTTATTTCTTTCTACCTCCTTGCCATATCTTTTCCTTGGTGCGATAATCCTGAAATTTAGCCACGGTATTCCTTGGGGATTTAATTTTGGGGTCTCTTTCGGGAGGTGATCAGTGAATTCTTTCGATGGTGATTTTGCCTTCTGATTCTAAAACATCAAGGCAGTGTTCTTTCATGATTTCCTGGAAGATAGTGTCTAGGTTCTTTTTTTCATCATGGCATTTAGAACATCCAATTTTCCTTATAGTCTCTCATAGATCTATTTTGAAGGTGAGTTGTTTTTCCTAGGAAATATTTCATATTTTCTTCTATTTTTTCATTTTTTTGTTTTTAAGTGATTCTTGAAGTCTTATTGATTCTTGCACTTCCATTTGTTCAATTCTAATTTTTAATGTATTATTTTCTTCAGTTACATTTTTAAGCTCCTTTTCAAATTGTCCAATTTGTTCATTGCATGGCCCTATACTCTGGGGGGGGGGCAGCTAGATGGCACAGTGTATAGAGCACAGCCTTGAAATAAGGAGGACCTGAGCTCAAATAGGACCTCAAACACTTAACATTTCCTAACTGTGTGATCCTAGGCAACTCTTTTAACCCCAATGGCCTAAGCAAATAAATAAATATATAAATAAAGTAACATGAAATGGTCCTATTCTCACTGGCTCTTTCCCTCAGGTTGCAAGGCAATTTTCCTCAGGGATTGGATTGAGTAGGGAAAATTATAAGGCTTAAATTGGGGTTGTGGAAAGGAGGAAAGGAGGAAGAGACCTTGTGAAGAAAGAAGTAATAGGAGTTAATGGCTTAGGGTTGCAGAGTAAGGGAGAAAGAAGAATCAAGGTTGTAAACCTTGATGAATTTGTTTTGGGGTATGTTGAGTTTAAATAGTCTATGAGATATACATCTTGAGATGCAAAGGAGTAAATGGAGATGCTACACTGGAGGAGAGAAGACAGGTTAGAGAGGGCCAAATTGATCTAAGTTATCTGCCAAAAGACGATAACTGAATCAACGGAAGTTGATAAGATCACCCAGTGAAGGAGTATGGAGAGAGAAGATACTTTTAAGCCTGAGTTTGCAAAATGAATGGATTGGATTAGATAGTTTCTGAGGTCTTTCCAGCTCCAGATCCATGCTCTCCTGACCAGCCTTGGTAAGTGCATCCAGAAAAGGTTTGCCCACCAAGGATGAATGTATTTGCCTTTGTTTACTTATTAGAGGCAGCTGAATGGTATAGTTGATGGACTGCTAGAGCTGGGTTTAGGAGGATCTTCCCAAGTTCAAATTTAGCCTCAGACCATTCTGAACTGGGATCAAGCCACGTGACCTTCCAGTTAACCTTTGTCTGCTTTAGGCTCCTCATGCAGAACATGAGAACAATACCAATTCCTATATCCTAATGATGTGAGGATTACATGGATAATAGTTGTCAAAGTGCTCAACATAGTCTCTGACACCTAGTGTTATAAAAATGTTGGCTGTTAGTGTTTAGACA
>JAJPUD010030664.1:0-13033 GCA_023553655.1 Myrmecobius fasciatus | reverse complement strand
TGGTATCCCTGGTGTGTCCAGGTGTAGAGACACTCCTGAGGGCCCCTGGGAGAGTTGTGTATACACAGCTCTGCATCTCTATCCCCAGCTACGTATAGCAGAATTCTGTGCCTCTTTTTGTCTTTATATGAATTTCTTGCTGTGTTATTGTCCCTGTTTCTTTCTGGGCCGTTCACCCTATCTGTGTATATCTCTCTGTGTCTGTACTAGGGACTGTGATTCCCCTAGACTTATATGAGATTGAGGTTCTATGGTCTAGGTTTCCATACCAGGAAGCTTTTAGGGGAGACCAGGAAGCATCTGGAGGACTGGGTGGGAGAGGATAAGGCTCAAAGTGACATCTTGTAGAAGAAAATGCCTTCATTGGGATTTGACCATCAGCTCTGCTATTTACTTGTTATGTGATCCTGTGCAAGTTCTCTAAATCTCTAATCTCTAATTCTGATAATCTCTAAATCACCCCCCAAAAAAATCTTCTGATCTCATGAGGGGACACAATTGAGTTCTCTTACAGGTGTTCCTGACACCACCTTGCTCCTTGCCCACCTAGTCCCACATGTACTTATCTCTACCCCATCCTCCCTTTTTCCAGCCAGGAAAGAATACTCCTTTCCCCAGTACATGACACAGAAGACTGGCCTGGGAGCTTTTGGGGAGGCTCCTTTCAAAAGGCACATTTTGGATACCATAAGATTTGGGGATCAGAAATCCCATCAGGAAGATATGATTCTTCAAGCACCAAGGATGATCATGGGGCAAGACAAGAGGAAATGGGGCCCTGATTCATAACAGGAAAAATTCAAATTAGATTTGAGGAGGAAATTTCTTAGACTTCTCTGAGAAGGGCAACCAGGGGAGGCTGTAAAAATAGTTTTCCTGGGCAGTAGTTTCTTAGGCTATAAAATGTCAGTATCTATCTCAGCCCAAGAGGCTCTAGTGACTATGGGATGGCTGAGGGTGTATGATACAATTGATGATGCAAATGCTAAAGTCTATACACACACATAATCCAGAATCTTAAACATCACTCCCTGCCTCAGCCCCATGTGAGACACTGATGTAGTTAATAGAGAATTAAACTTGGAGTCAAGAAGACCTGATTTCAAATGATTCTACCTTAATCATAGTGTGATCTCAGGCAGATCACTTGCCTCTCTGGGTCTCAGTTTCCTCATCTATAAAATGAAAGTGCTGGAATTGGTGACCTCTAAAGTCCCTCCCTTCTAGCTCTCCATCTTTGCCTCTCATGATCTCCACATAACAGAGAACATTTTTGGATCCAGATCATCTCAAAACATTTTTACTTGTTTGAGACAGAGACTTTGGCCAGTAGGATAACAAGGCAAAGGAGGCAATAGTTTTGTGTTATATCTGAGTTAGCCCCTTTCCCACCATATTAGTGTTGGAAGGGTCCAGTTGTTGGGCTCTCTCTACTAGGAATTCTACTTCTGGCTGAGAAAAATGACACTTGGGGATGGAACAAGGTCAGCAGCCCCAGTCAGGGCTTGGTCAGTGCCTAGAGAGACACTGAGTCAGGACTGCCAGAGCACAGAGAAAAAGAGAAGTCATTGTAAGCTAAAGTCATCAGGAATGACTCCTTGGAGAAAGTTGGGTTTGAGCATACAGTGAGCAATAGAATAGAAGGAATACTGTATTTGGAGGCAAATGATCTGGATTTGGGTCTTGGCTCTGCTGCTCAAATACTCTGACCCTGCCCTATTTGGGTCTCAGTTTCCTCTCCTCTCAAACTAAGATACTACAATTCATTCAGTAATATCAAACTCAAATAGGAACAGGGACCATTAATTCATTAATAAAGCTCCTTAGGAACACATATTGGCTTAATCAATCTTTCCATTGACGTAAGAGTTAATAAGTCAGTTGATTTGTTAAAATGTAATATTTGTGTTTTATTGTATTTTTTGTTTATTTTGTTAAATGTTTCCTAATTTCATTTTACTCTGGCTCAGGCAGCACTCAGGAGAGTAGAGGCCCACTGGCCATGTTTGGGGCCTCTGCCTGAGGTGATGTGATGCCTTCCTCACAGCTCTGTCTGACATCTGGTGATTCTAGCACCTAGCAGTCAGTGTCCTGGGCAGACCACATGCTCCTTTCTGGGCTCACCTTTTTGGAGGGATATTGCCAAGCTGAGGAGTGTCCAAAGGACACGGAATGACCAGGTGTGGAGACCAGGTCACAGTGTAAGTGGGTTGAAAGAGCTAGGGATATTTTTTTCTGGAGAAGAAAAGACTTGTGGGGAGGAGGGCAGACCTGACAGCTTGTCTTTAGGGATTTGAAGAGCTATGGTTGGGAAGACAGATTAGGCTTGTTTTGTTTGACCCCAGAGGGTAGAATGGGGAGTAACCATATATGGAAGTTGCCAAGAGGCAGATTTTGACTCAGTGAAGGAAAAACTTCATAAAGAGTGTTATCCCAAAGGCTGTCTGGGGAAGGAATGAGCTCTCTATCATTAGAGGTCTTTGTGAGGAAGCTGGGGATGTAGACCTGCTTCTTGCATAGAAGTTGGACAAGATACCTTCTAAGAGTGCTTTCCTTTGAGATTCTAAGGTTCTAACATCCTGGGAACTAGACCCTCCCCCCCAAAGGTCATCATGATTATGATATCAGAAGATCTAGGTTCTTGAATCTTAAACCTGATACTTACTATCTTTATTATTCTGGGAAAATCACCTTATCATTCTAGGACTCAGTTTCTCAGTCTATAAAACGAGTATAATCATACTTACACTGCCTATCTCAAAAGTCTATTGTTTCAAATTGCTTACCATCTCAGGGAACAGGAAGGTGAGGGAGAGAGGAAGAGAAATTGGAAGTAAAAAAATTTAATGAATGTTAAAAATTATTTTAGATGGAATTGGGAAAATAATAAAATATTATTTTAAAAATCCTATTGCAAAGCTCAGATGAAAGGATGTTTATACATATAACATCAACTATCATCAACATCATCATCATCATTGCTTCGGTTGGATCAGGCTGGATTCTCTAACTCTGCTGTGTACCATTACTGTGTAATGGGCCACCTTACAAATTTATGCTCATATGGCAGTGCAGATGATTCTTGTACCTAACAAGGGTATACAAGAACCCAGGAGTAATAAGGGAGAAATAACAGAGGAAAGGGATTGGTTCTAAAAATTGAGCTAGAGGGGAATTCTTTCCCCCCCACCTCTAGTCTTGAGCAATGACAGTGATGAAAACAGGAGTCCCCATAATGAAGTCTTATTTCTCCCATTCTGTTTCTCTCCCAGGACATGAGAAAACATGTCATCATGACCCTACTGGACACAGAACAGTCATATGTGGAGTCCCTTCGAACGCTGATGCAGGTGAGGGGCCCAGGGACAGGGCAAGGGGTTCTGTTGTTTATCTACTCTGTCTTAGGTAAGAGTACCCACACCCCTCCTACCTCCCCTATGCCCTGATGTCTAAGAGTATAAATCTGGCCTCCCCTGACCTAAAGGGCAGGCAGGGCTAAAGGAGAAAAATTGGAGGTCAGAATAGAAATAGGGAAGGGAATGTGTTGGTGCATCTTATCTTTGGAGAAACAGGAAAACAGAATAACATCTTTGTCCTTCCATTGGAGAAAAGGGGATTAGGATGACTTGTGTGTATCTTTCCATTAAAAAGATGGGGGATGGAGTGGTGTATGTCTTTCCACTGGAGATATGGGAAAAAGAGTTTGTGTCTTTCCAATGGAAAAATACTGAAGTGGAATGGTGTGTGTCTGGTTTCTATTGGAAAAATAGGGAAGCGAGATAGTTTTTCCACAGGTCTAAACAGAATCACAAATCTTCAGAATGATGAGAACATCTCAGTGAATATCTAATACAATCTTCATCCCCAGGCAGACCAGAGGGAGCACAAGACAGTGGGGAGAGCATTGACTCTGACCTCTGGACAAAGGTTCTGGGCAACCATTCTACTCCTGCCCTGACCCTTCCTACCTGGGTAATAACAGACCTCAGTTTTTTTTTTTTCATCTAAAAAATGAGCATATTGGGCTCGATGGCCCCTGAGGTCCCTCCTGGATCAGAATCCATGATTCTGTGAGCCTCTTTCCTCATTTATAAAATGGTCACGATAATTGTTACCTTCTCTATGGACTAGGTTGTTGTAAGGAAAGGGATGTGTGGTCCTTAAAGGGCTCTAAACAGTATAGACTTCCAAGTGATTAATAGTGATTACAATGCCTGCCCTGGTTTCGTTAGAAAGTCAATAGAGCCCACAGCTACTCAGCAGGCCATTTAAGATGGAGCCTCACAGCACCCTGCCTCTATCTTCCACTCTGCTTGTGAATTAGCTTACAGAGACCTAGCAGTGCAATGAATGACTTTTCCAAGAGTTTTCAAATGCTAAGTAGCAGAACCAGGATTCAAAACATATCGAGACTAGATGCTCCCACAGGGCAAAGGCCATCTCTTTCAGTAGGTGCTTAATTAATGCTTCTCCACTGGCCTTGTCTTCCATTGCCATGGCAGTCGAATAATGAGGTAAGCACGGAGAGAAGCCCTACAGGTACTTTCCTTCCAGGGTAGGCAAGTATAGATGATGGGAACCAGAAATCCTAGTTCTGCAAAGAGATAGCTGTGTGACCCAAAGCCGGTCTACATTTGGGACAGCTAGTAGACAGAGTGCTGGGCCTGAATTCAGACAAACTTAAGTTCAGATGCGATCTCAGACACTTCCTAGCTGTGTGACTCTGGGTAAACCTCTTCAGCTTGTTTGCCTCAGTTTCCTTATCTGTAAAATGAGCTAGAGAGGAAATGGCAAACCACTTCAGTATCTTTACCAAGAAAATCCCAAATGGGGTCACAAATGGAGTCAGATATGACTGAAAAACAACTCCACAACAAACAAACTTATAGCTTCTTCACTTTATTTATAAAGAACTTTGCATATATCATCTCCTTTGATACTAGACCCTTTTAAGAAGCCATGGAGGGCAGCCTTAGAAAGAAGACAGCCCAGAGGAAGAGCCTGAAAAAGCACACTATTGAGAGGGAAGTTTGAACAATTCCAATAGACTTGGGATGGAAAATGCCATCTACGTCTAGAGAGAACTATAGAGACTGAATGTGAATCAAAGCATACTATTTTCACTTTGCTTGCTCTTTCTTGTATTTTTTCACTTTTGATCTACTTTTTTGTACAACATGACAAATATGGAAATATGTTTAAAAGGCTCATACATGTTTATTCTATATCAGATTACTTGCTATTTTGGGGAAGAGGGAAGTAAAGGAGGGAGAGAAGAAATTTGGAATACAAAGTCTTATAAAAACGAATGTTGGAAACTATCTTTATGTGTATTTGGAAAAATACATTACTATGGAGGGAAAAAAAAGAAAATGGAAGCTTGAGTTGAAACTTGAAGGAAACTCAGAGTTATAAGAAATGAGGGTGAAAAAGAACAGTGTAATCATAGGAATAGCTTGTGCAAAGGTATGGTAATGGGAGCTCAAACATCTGTGAAGCACATCAGGTAGGTGTCTGATTGGACCATAGGGTATGTGAAGGAGGAATAATGTATAAGAAGACTGGAAATATATATATAAAAAAGATCAAGTTGTGGAGAGCTTTAAATGTCAAACTGTATTTTATATTTGATCCTGAAGGTAGCAGGAAGCCACTGAAGTTTATTGAATAGTGAAGTGAGATGGGAAAACCTGAACTTCAGAAAAATCATGGCTGCAACTGCATAGAGGATGATTTGGAGTGGGAAGAGTGGGAAGTCACTTGTGGCTGGGAGTGCAGTTGGAAAGCTAGCTAGCTGTGTTTGTGTGTGCATGTATGTGCGCACATGTACTGGGGCATTTGTTTCTGTGTGTTTGTCTCACTGAATGGGACCTAAGAGGGTTCGGGCTCAGTAGTGAGGGGAGCTGCCTGCTCACCAGTCCCAGCCACCTCCCAACCTCGCTTGGTCCCATGCAGGGCTACATGCAGCCACTCAAGCAGCCAGAGAATGCAGTTCTGTGTGACCCGTCCCTGGTGGATGAAATCTTCAACCAGATTCCAGAGCTGCTGGAGCACCACGAACAGTTTCTGGAGCAGGTGCAGAACCGTGTGCAAGAGTGGCACACTCGACAGAAAGTGGGCGACCTGCTCGTGCAGTCGGTGAGCACCATCAACCCCACTCCCCCCACTCAGTCCAGCCAACCCACCCTCTGCCCCACCCTGGACTCCAGCTCTCTCTTGCCTTGCACACTTATATCCATCCCTTCTGGACACTGACCTCCAGGTCCAAACACTGACCCCCTCCAAAGTGAACACTAGCCTCCAGGTATAAACACTGACCTTCTCTCTGGACATTGACCTTCAGGTCCAGGGATTTCTGACCTTTGACACTGACCTCTAGGCACAGACACTGTCAGCCATAGACACAAACACCCTTTTGCCCAGTCAGGGACATAAATCCAGACTGTCACATTGTCACAGCATCCAACCAAGGCACTTTCCATCCCAGATGATGATACTGCCTACATATTAATCCCCCAGCCTAGATATTGATCTGCAGGTCCAGAGATCAACACTGCCCCTAACCTGGAAACTGACCCAAATATTGCTCCTCTACTCCAAATACTGAGACATCCCAAAGTCAGACACTGATATTGCCATCACTGACTGCTCCTAACCCTACCATGTCTAGGGGTTGGATTCAGTATAGAGCTGACCCCAAGGCAGTTGAGACTCAAGGTGGGATGGTTGAAATAACTTTGGACATGAAACTGGAAGCTCTGCTCTGATCCTTGCTAGATGTGTGACTTGGACCAGTCCCTTCCCCATTTCCATGTCCCAATTTGATCTTTTATAAAATAAAAGGATTAGATTGGAAGGTCTCTAAGGCCCTTTCAGGTCCAAATTCTATGGCCCAAAGATGATTATTATGTAAACAGGAGACATAGGTTAGTATGGGCCTTAGAGCAGCCAAGGAGAACTGGATAGATCAAGATCCCTAAGACAACCCTTCCCCACATCCACCCATCCACCCACCTTTTCTCCATTTCAGTTCTCCAAAGACATCCTGGTGAACATCTACTCAGCCTACATTGATAACTTCCTCAATGCCAAAGATGCTGTGAGAATTGCCAAGGAAGCCCGGCCTGCCTTTCTCAAATTCCTGGAGGTACAGGACCCAGGGTGCACAGGGAGATGGGGCTCCTATAGGAATGACTCTCAGCCTGGGGAGGAAGAGGCAGGAGGGAGCCTCCATGAAGAGAATGATGGGATGAGAAAGTAGACTTCAGGGGCATAATTCACCTCTCTACCCACCCCCAAGGGGGATCATTTTGGTCACTTTAAGGGTCCCCTGTTCCAATAGACCATGAGCTCCATGAGGGCAGGGATATGTCTTATGAAGCAATGTGCATGACCTGTGGACCTTTAGGCAGTATTTCTTGAATTGATTTAGAATCAACTTAAATTGAATTAAGTTGAATTCCATGTAAGAAAAGGGATTATTTTAGGGGCAGCTGGGTGGTGCAGTGGATAGAGCACCAGCCCTGAAGTCAGGAGGACCTGGGTTCAAATCTGGTCTCAGACACTTAACATTCCCTAGCTGTGTGACCCTGGGCAAGTCACTTAACCCCAATTGCCTCAGCTAAAAAAAAAGGACTATTTTTGTGAACTTTGAAGGCTCCCAACATGGAGGGGATTCTACCTGAACTTTGGGCCTTTACTGAACTTTGTCAACTTTCAAGGCTCCAATTCCTTTCTAAGACAGAGTTTCTAAACTATAAACTGATTTTTAAAATATTTTGATGATTAACATAAAATTAATCATTAATTTTTAATAATTAACAATATAATTGGTTTCTTTTGCCATCCTAAGAATTTTATTTTATGCACTTAAATACATTATTCTGAGAAAAGGTCCCCAGGCTTCACAAAAAGTTACAAACTCCTGTTATATGGAAAAAATCCTGAGGACCTTTGTCTTCAGATCAAGGATTGTCATGTTTCAGTCCCTTCTAAACTTCCCTGACCCCTATCTGAAGTTTCTGCTTCCTGGACTTATCCTGGTTCTAAATTTTTTTTGACTTCCTGGGCTCAGATACTGGTATCCATTGATCCCATCCTTCATCACCTTCTTGCCTCTGCCACCATCAGTGAGCATTGGTGTCTGGTATCCACATCACTGGTTTTTTCCTGTTCCCAACTTTTGCCACTACTTACTCCAATCCCCAAGGGTGTTTTATATTATCAATAGAATGACATCTATTTTTCCTAGACACCATTTCCCAACTCTTACATACCCACCCTTATTTGGGAATTACCCACCTGGGTACACTAGTCCAAGATCATTGGCCCCCTCTACAATCCTAGGTTCCCTTTCAACCAATCAGAAAGATTCTAGGACCTGGGCTGGCTGGAAGGCATTTTCACAGATTCTTATATAAATTTACTGTCTCTTCCCCAGTTAAAAAAAAGAATATGAGAGGCAACTAGATGGCACAGTGGATAGAACACTGTATCAAGTCTTCACTTCAATTCACTTCAATTCAGAAAGCACTGATTAAGCCCCTATTCCACGAAAAGGAATATAAAGACCAAAAAAAAAATTAGTCCCTGTCCTCAAGGAAGTTATGCCCTACTGGGGAAAAATAAGATGAACACAATTATATACAAAATACATAGAAAATGAATAAAGCAAAGCAGTTCAGCCAAGTGAAAAGAACCTCTTGCCCTCTTCCCACCTCCACTTTCCTGCTCTTCCTTTCCTTTTTTCCCCTTTCCTTGTCCCACTTCTTTCTCTTTTCTCATCTCTCTTCTCCTTTCACCCCTTCCTCCTTCTCCCTCTTCCTCTCTCTTATCCCTTTGTTCCCTCCCCTCTCCCACCTGCCCCAAGCAGCCTCTCCATTCTCATTCTTTCTCTGTCTCTCTGTCTCTGTCTGTCTCTCTGTCTCTCTGTCTGTCTCTCTGTCTCTCTCTCTTTCTCTCTCTCCCCTTTTCTCTCTCCCCTCCCCCTCCTCTCTCTATCTCTCTCTCTCTCTCTCTCTCTCTCTCTCTCTCTCTCTCTGTCTGTCTCTCTCTCTCTCTCTGTCTCTCTCTCTTGTCTCTCTCTCTCTCTCTTTCCCCTCCCTTCTCTCTCTGTACATACACTGATTGATTAGCGTTGAAAAACAATCCTTTACTGGATGAGAGGAGGCTGCCAAGAATAGAGAATGTGAAGATAGGTCTTGTCTTTTCTTTTGTTTCTGTTTCTCTGTACCTGTCTCTATCTCTTTGATTCTTACATACTCTCACACAAGCTTTGTCTGTCTCTGTCTCTCTCTTTCTCTCCCTCTCTTTTTCTCTAAGTCTCTCTCACTGTCTCTCTGTCTCTGTCTCTGTCTCTATCTTTGTTTCTATCTCTCTGTCTCTCTCTGGCTCTAGCTAGCTAGCTAGCTTTCTCTCCTTTATTCCTTCTCTTTCTCCATCTCTGGGCAATCCTGTCTTTGTCCTCATCTCTGGCTTTCTCTCTCTGTGTATATAAGTCTCTCTTCAGAGTCTCTGTCCTGCCTCTCTCAGGAATGAGCCTGGGATTGGGTAGGGGATGCTCTGCTTGCTTGAGGACAGAAGCTCTCAGGCCCTTCCATCCCACCTCACATATACATATGTTGCAGCAAAGCATGCGGGAGAACAAGGAGAAGCAGGCCCTATCTGACCTCATGATCAAGCCAGTACAGAGGATCCCCCGTTATGAGCTGCTTGTGAAGGTGAATTGGGGAATGGAATTCTGGGAAAGGGTGGTTGGGAGGGGGGAAGAATGCCTGAGGAGAAACCCAGCCTTGCCGCCTTAGTCTATTAGGGACCTCAGCATGCTCTGTGCCCATCAGAAAAGGGGGCAGCGAAGAGGACTATTCTCCAAATGCCCAACTCCCTGCTTTAGGGCCATCAAATTGAAATCTAGGTTGGAACCTTAGAAGGAACTTAGAGACCAACTCCCAGATAAAGAAACTGGGACCCCAAAAGGGGGAGGAGCTTGCCAGCAATCACTAGCAGAACAAGATTCCTAAACTATTCAGTTTATCTACAAAGAACCCAACTTTTCAACTATAATCCTCTGTGATTATTACTTCATCTGCCTTTCTTTCACTGGGACCCTTATGAGAAGCTGGTTTCCCTGAGGGAGTTTACAAGAAGGAGTTATTTCTGAACTGTGCTCATAGGGCTATTGACCATTGGAAAGAGCTCAAGAATTGAAGAGGAAATGTACTTTCTTCATTTTCTTGGAAAGATGGGGAAATGGGGTGTGGAATATTGCAGATGCTATCAGACATGGTCACTGTAACCACTGTAATTTTTCTTAGTTATTTTTTTATGTTACAAGGAAAGAAACACTATGGAGGGCTAGATATATCTGGAATTGATAATAATGTAAGGACCAAAATCCAAATAAGACTTTATTTTTTAAAAAAGAGTAAAGAAAATGAAAGCACAAAGAAAAAAAAATCTATTCATAGTTCCCACATTTACTACACTATCCTGACCATCCAGACCAGTGTCTTTCCAACAGAACTGTATCTAGGATCCCAGAAGGAACACTGAACTTTGCATCAGGCAGCTAATCAGACTTCTGTAATAATTCACATATCTATAGGCCCTGAAGTTTTACAACTCTACGAGGTAATTAATACAGGTATTAATTATTCCATTTTCCAGAGAAGGAAACTGAAGTTCAGTGATGGGAAGGATTTTACCAGGAACTACCTCATCCCTAAATAGATAGAGTCAGGACCAAATCCCAGATTTGTCCCAAGGACCAGGGCTCTTTCCATCACCCTATACCACCTCTTGTCTTAGTGAATACTAACCATTTGAGGCACCATCTGCCCCAGCTCCAGCAGGTATTGAGTATGTGTGCCCATAAGAGAATTCAGGATCATAAAATTTAGAGCTGGGAAGGACCTTTAAGACAATCTAGTCCAATGCATCCATTTTATGGACGAGACCAAGAGGTCAAATGTCTTGCCTCAGGTCACACGGGTATAAACAGCAGAGGTGGAAGGGTCCTTGTCCCCAGGCCTGAGCTGAGCTGGGGAAAGTCCTGTCACACATAGACCCTCCCGGTGCCCTGGTAAGTCTGAACATGGGAAGCGGGGCTTCTCCCCCCAAGCTGAAGTCACTGGTGTCTCCTGTTCCCCTATAAAGGACCTCCTGAAACACACACCCGAGGACCACCCTGACCGGCCATTCCTGATCGACGCCCATCGGAACATCAAGCAGGTGGCTGAGAAAATTAACAAGGGCATGAAGAATGCAGAAGAGGTGGAGAGACATGCCCGAGTGCTGCTGGAGATCGAGGCCCACATCGAGGGCATGGAAGACGTATGGGGGCCTGGGGAATGGGAGGAAGAGGGGTTGAAGGCGGGCCTTCACAGGACTCACATGGAGGGCACGAGGAACTCTAAAGTAGGGTGTAGGCAGACCTAGCCCTCATAATGTGACCCTGGGGCCCAGGAATCCCTTGGGATAGACCCTGGGGGGAATGTAGTATCCAGAAAGAAAAAGAGGAGCCAGATGAAATCTCTCACTCCAGGAGGTTCCCTCAACTTTTTATTGATTCCCAAACCATTTACTCAATACCTACCCTGGATTCAGTTCTAGAAAAAAATCACAAATTAAATAAAACACAATCCCTTCTCTCCAGACTCTTTTAATACACTAAAGGAGATAGAATATATCAATAGGTTATAATATATGACATAATGCATATAATATAGTGTATCATAACATTATAATATGAGCAAGCTTATTTTATAGAATCCAAGTTATACCATGGTATGACTTCTCAATGCCATGTGCACTTGGTGTATTTGTGCAGTTCTTGAATGAATGGACAAATAAATAACAAAGTATTTATTAAGTGTTTACTTTGTATAAAGCATTGTACCAAAGCTCCAGGGTTACAGCTAGATCTTGATTTGTGAGAATAATGGATCTTGGAATGTGTTCACATATATTTGAATTTGTACTATTCAAAGTTATAATTATGTAAAATTGTTCCCATGCTATTGGAAATGTATAGTGCACATTTGAATAATCAGAACACAGATTAACTATTCACACTAATCAGTACTTAGTTTAGCAGCCCTGTTTCCATTCCTGTGGGGATGGCAAGATATATAGAAAGTTTCAGCTCCAAAGGACCCTTGGTTCTTTCCATATGCAATAGTGTATATTCCAAAACAATATTATGTATTGGCAAAGCAAATGATGATGCTTCCTAAGATCCATTTCCACTGATAAAACCATAACTATTTTTGACATAGCCCTGTTTGACAACACTAAGGATCTCAGTGACCAAAACTTTCCTGGGTCACCTATACTGATGGCTGACACTTCTCATCTCCACAAATGCTGTCCCTCTCAACTATTCTCTCTTTCTCTTTCTCCCACTCCTTCCCTCTCCCCTCTCTTTCTCTTGCCCTCGCTCTTGCTCTCTTTCTTTCTTTCTCTCTCTCCCTTTCTCTCTCCTCTTCCTCTCTCTTCTTCCTCATTCTCTCTCATCTCTCTCTGTTCCTACCTCTCTCTTCTTTAAAATTAATCAGTAGTATTTTATTTTTCCAATTACATATAAAGATAATTTTCAACATTCATTTTTGTAAGATTTTCAGTTCCACATTTTTCTCCCTCCATCTCTTACCTCCCCTCTCCCCAAGATAGTAAACTATCTGATATAAGTTATACTTTGGATTATTCCCTAAAACAGGGATGGGAAACATCCAGTCCACAGACCATATAAGATCTGTGAAATCATTTGCTAAGTCTATCACAGGTGATGATGGTACAATAATCTTCTACTGTTTGAGTTCTATAAGTTAGCAATTTTATATAGCCCATGAATGATGTTATAAATATCCAAATGGCCCTTGGCAGAAAAAGGTTCCCCACTCCTGCTCTAAAAGAGTCAGACACAACTAAAATGACTCAACAACAATATTGAAATTCTTTTGTGCAGATTTGCATTGGAAACTTTTGGCTGCCGTACGTGTGCCTACCACATTTTTACCCACTATCCTCTACAGCT
>JAJPUD010030663.1:0-13033 GCA_023553655.1 Myrmecobius fasciatus | reverse complement strand
TTTTTTTCTGAGGCAATTGGGGTTAAGTGACTTGCCCAGGGTCACACAGCTAGGAAGTGTCTGAGACCAGATTTGAACTCAGGTCCTCCTGACTTCAGGGCTGGTGCTCTAACCACTGCGCCACCTAGCTGCCCCAACCCACTCATTTTTAATAAGAAGAAACTGAGGACTCTGAAGGCTCGGAATGACTTGCCCAAGATATTGAAGGCACCAAGCAGCAGAGCCAAGTTTTGACCTAAAGTCTTAAGAATCCAGTTTCAGTCCTCTTACTAACACACGTTTTCTAATATAAGTTTTGTCTCTCCTCCTAAACACAGTACTCTGCACACTTGCTTAATAAATGTTTGTTGAATGAAAGAATGAATAAATAACAAACAAATATCTTTAATTGTCAATACTTATGCACTTCAAGAGACTTTGACAGTAATTCTGGCTTGGCACCTATCAGTCATTTGTGAGAGCTGCCATTAAAAAATAATGAAGTGAACGTGTCAAGAACTGGACCCAAGATAAACGAGAAACAGTGTCACAGTAAGGACACATTTAATTAAGCACCTTCTACTTGCATGACATTTCTCTAGAGGCTTTGCATATATAGATGATGAATGTCATGTTCTTTACCCTCTATGACAGAAACTCAGAAAGAAGTACTCTGGAATTTGCTGAAAGAGAAAGAGAGAGAGACAGACAGACAGACAGAGACAGAGAGAGAGATAAAGACACAGAGAGAGACAGAGACAGAGAGAGAGATAGAGAGACAGAGAAAGACAGAGGGACAGAGAGACAGAGGGACAAAGAGACAGAGACAGAGACAGAGAGACAGAGAGAGAAAGACAGAGACAGAGACATACAGAGAGAAAGAGAGACATTGAGAAAGACAGAAAACAGACATATACAAATACACATACACAGAGCACTAAACAAAAATTTGAACAAAATCAAAACACTTTTCTGCTAGAAGATGATGAATAGTCTCACAGACTAAGAAATATGAGGAAGGAAAAGGATTTTGAAAGACAGAATGCACAGGAGATACATTACAGTCACTTGTCATGACTTGCTCAAATACATGAAAATTGAAGATGGGATACTAAGTTTGAGGAATACCTAAATTATCCACTTTTTTCTGAAATTAACGGATTATTAATATGAAATAACATCAGAAATATAGCCTAGAAGTTATTTTAGTTTAATATCAATCAAAATATTTTGTATTTTTGAATTTTGTCATAATTCTCCCATATTCACCTTCAAACAAGCATAAAATAGCAGCCCCAAACAAATCTTGGAACAGTATAACTAACAAAAGAATGGGGTGAAACAATCTGAGCTCCAGAAAATTGGCAGATTAACAGGAAAGATTTGTCTCATTTGTGTAAAAGAGGATGCAGTCCAGGACAGGAAGCATCCCAGCAAGCCCCACTTCTGCAACCTAGCTGTAATTCTTGAGCTTCAGATAAGTGGAACAGGCAAACATCTACAATAGGACCCTTATGTGCCTCAGCATAGCCAGGACACTGGGCAGAATCTAACTCTGAGAACTGTCATGTGCTTCTGTGTAGTGCACCTCCAAGTACTTCAGCATGGTTATAGACAAACAGGTAGATACAAGCCCTAAAGCTGCTTAAGCAAAGAGGCAGCAGCCATTATCAAAATGGGAAACTGGACAGCATCTTTCAGAAAATTATCAAGGGAAATTTTCCTAATGTCCTGGAACCACAACAATAGAAAGAATCTATTGATCATATAAGAAAAGAGATCCCAAAATAAATGCTCCAAGGAACATTATAACCAAATTTCAGAATATCAGGTCAAAGAAAAGAAATGCAAGTAGTCAGAAAGAAATAATTCATGTATTGGAGAATGACAATCAAGTTTTAGCAGCTGCAACATTAAAAGTTTAGAAGTCATTAAACATGATATTTTGGAAAGCAAAGGAGCTAGGAATACAATCAGGAATCACTACAATTAACCATAATACATCTGGGGGGGGAGGAGTGCCATTGAATGAAGCAGAAAAATTTCAAGGTTTCTTAAGAAGACCAGAATTAAACCAAAAAAAAATTTATCTATAATATCAAGACCCAAGAGAAGCATAAACAAGATAAAAAAGAAAAGGAAAACAAAGTTTAGCTCAATAGAGCTTAATTGTTTTTATCCTTACACTGAACGCAGAAGAAAGCAAGAGGGGTAAATTATTTCACATGAATAAACTTTGAAAAAATTATTATATTAGAGGAGAAGATGGGAGGGTGGTCAATGGGCATTTTGTGAACCTTTCTCTCTTTATCAGTATTGGCTTAGAGGGAATAAGATACACAATCAGTTGAATATAGATATTTATATTACCTGAAAGGGAAGTAAGAGAAAAACAGATTAAATAAAAGGTGGTGGCACTGACAGAAGAAAGGGAACATCAGGGGAGGTGGTAGATAGAAACAAAACATTGGTGAGGAGAGAAGAGTGAAAGAAGAGAGAAGACAAACAGGAGGAAAGTAGAATAAAGGGAAATATATATTACACATCATAACTATGAATGTGAATGGTATTAATTTTCTCATGAAATGGAAGTGAATAGCAGAGTGCATCAAAACCCAGAATCCTATGAAATGTTGCTTAAAAGAAAAACAATTGAAATAGAGAAATCCACATAGAGTAAAGGTAAGAGGTTGTAGCAGAATCTTTTATGCTTCAACACAAGATAAGGAAGGAAATTATCCCTTGCTAAAAGATACTACAGACAATGTAGCTATCAATACTAAACATATGCACCAAGCAATAAAATATCCAGATTCTTAAAGGAGAGGTTAAATACACATTATGAAATGTAAAATAGATAATTGTGATTATATTAAAATAAAAAGCCTTTGTACAAACAAAACCTATACAACTAAGATTAGAAGGAAAGTAGAAAATTGGGAAACAATCTTTAAAGCAAGGGTTTCATTTAAAAGTCTCACTTCTCATATCTCATTTCTTATATCATGGAAAACTGAGTCATATTTCTTAGAATACAACCCATTATCCAACTGACAAATGGTCAAAGGAAATAAACAGGCAGTTTTCAAGAAATCAAAGCTAACTATAGTCATATAAAGAAATGCTCTAAATCAATTTTGATTAGAAAAATGCAAATTAAAAAATGCTAAAATACTACCTTATACATATCAGATTGGCTAATAAGGGGAAAAAGGGAAAATGACAAATGTTGGAGAAGATGTGGGAAAATTGGGACATTAATGCATCGTTGGTGAAGATAAGAACTGACCCAATCAGTCTGGAGAACAATATGGAACTATGCCCAAAGGGCAACCAAATCGTACACCTGTTGATCCAGCAACATCACTACTAGATCTGAATCCCAAAGAGATCATGCAAAGGGAGAAGGGACCTATGTTTGAAAAATATTTAGAGCAGCCCTTTTCACAGTGGCAAAATGTTGGAAATTGAGAGGATACCTATCAATTATAGAATGGCTAAATAAGTTGTGATATATGAATATAATGGAATACTATTATTGCAATCAAAATGATGAAGAGGCAGATTTAAAAAAAAACCTGGAAAGACTTGAATGAACTGATTGATGTAAAAGTGAGCAGAACCTGGAAAACACAGTATCAACAACACTGCATAATGATCAGTCATGAATGACAATGATGCAAGACAAATTCATGAAGGAAAATGCTATCCATATCCAGAGAAAGAGCTGAAGGACACTGATTGCAGATAAATGCATATTTTTACTTACTTTATTTTTTGTGTGTTTTTCTTTTTATCAGTTTCTTTTTTTTACAACTGTGTCTGATATGAAAATATGTTTTATATGATAGTACATGAATAAGCAATATCAAGTTGCCTATCATTTTTGGAAGTGGGATGGAGAAGGTGAAAGGGAGAAAAATATGAAAATCAAAATCCTGTAAAGATGTATGCTAAAATTTCCTGATGGAAAAAAATGCTATTTAAAAACCAAAACTAAGATTTTGCTTTTATAGTCAATGAAGTCTAGGAGAAAACTCAGATTTTTGAGTAGGAGGTTGAATATAGTCACATTTAAGCAATGGGAAATTTATTCTAGGAGTTGTAGAGGGAATAGATTTTCAAGAACAGAGACTACAAGTAAGGAGATATCTCAGGGGACTAGTATAATATTCTAGCAGTGAGATGATTAAAGATAAAACTAGAGCAGTTGTGTGAGTGGAGAGAAAGGATAGGTGTGAGAGCTGCCATGAAAGTAGAGTCAGTGAAAATGTTTACCTCATATAACCATGAGAGTCCTTAGGCAGGCTATTGGAATGACTATTGTTAAGACTCTGCTTGCAATACAGATCTCTGTATAGACAATCTTTGCTTTGAAATTCAATTCTTTCTATAGGCAGTCCATGCTCTAGATCCCTTCTTTGCATGACAGGAAACTCAAAAACTTTCTATTTATATATGTCATTTAATTGGGTTTTCTCATCACAATTTCCCAAGACTGGCATTAGTCTCTGGACATTTTGAGAGGGCACTAGGACACAACTCAGAATAGTTTTCCTCCCTCTCGATATTCATTCTCATTCCAAATCACTTAATTAACCAAGACACCAGACTGCCTCATATAGGCCACTCACTATATATCTCAACTTTTTTTTTTTTCTCAACCTACCTCCTACCCAGCCTTTCTGGAAAGATGAACATTTCTCTGACTTACACTCCTATAATAGTGTCCCCCCAACTCCCATAGATGTAATGATTAGTTTATACCATCATGTTGTCATAAATACCAACATCAAGGATATATTTCAATAGTATTTAAATAGTGTAAAGGCATAATTAGTGGTCATAGGCTTCCCTCTCATCTTCTACTATACAGATGACCTTAGACTTAATAGGCACATCTCACTATCCTACCATCATATAGTGCTGCTTTTTTTCTTCCCTTGTTTCTGCCAATTCCCTCAAACATGCACATATAGATAAAAACAACTGATCCTATTCCATTTGCTTCAGAATTTCCTTCATAAAAATTGGGATTGCCTGCACGTAATAAAAGCCCATTTGTTACAAGCAACCATCAGAATAGCTGATACATAGAATGACAGAAGATTGGGGTCTGGTCTGAGTAGGCACAGTGATTTCATGAGTAAGGTACCTGATTTGAAGGTAGTCCTGAGTTTAAATCCCACCTCTGTTACAAGCTGCCTTTTTGATCTTTACCAAGTTGCTCAAGCTCTTAGGCCCTATGTCTTCATCTATAAAATGATGATCTCTAAGGTATTTTCCAGTTCTAAATCTGTGATACCATGAAGTTTGACAGTATCAGTCAAATTCATTAACAGCAAGAGTTATCTAGACCCACATAGGCCCATGTGTCTATAGATATGCTGAGAGGGAGAATGATAGAATGAAAAATAAAAATCACCCTTTTTTTTCTGATACAATTGGGGTTAAGTGACTTGCCCAGGGTCACACAGCTAGAAAGTGTTGAGTGTCTGAGACCAGATTTGAACTCAGGTCCTCCTGATTTCAGGGCTGACACTCCATCCACTTCACCATCTAGCTGCCCCCAAGACCTCCTTTTTAATGCAGAGGAAAAAGCTCTACAAAACTGACAGATCTGAGACACAAATGTGCCATGCCCAAAGTCTACTCTGCTACCAACATCAGACATTCCATCCCATTCAAATAATGATGTCTTTCAGTTTAATCATTTTCCTTGACATGATTGTGGTCTTTATGTGAATATGTGTGTAAATATATTATACATAAATATGCATTTATTTTATATAAAATTAACTTAATTTCTTTGAGCCTCAGTTTCTGTATCTGCATAATATTTGTGCTACCTACCTCATATGGTTATTGTGAAAAAAATTTATAAGCCTTAAAAAGCTGTAGAGATTTGAGTGTTTGGGGTGTGTGTGTGTGTGTGTGTGTGTGTGTGTGCATTTGGGCATATGTATATATGTGTGAGGTTTGCAAATATTAACTATATTAGGATAATAACCTTGTCTCAAGTTTCTGTCCCATGATTGTAATATACAGCAAAGCCAAAGGCCTCCTGATGGTGGTACCTCCTTGCCTGGGCTCAGAGTTACTTTTAACTATTCGATGCTGCCATCCCTGAGGCTGATTCCTGGAAATCAATTGCAAGAAGACTGTTGCTAACATGAACAGACTTGTGGTTGTGTTGACAGAGCCAAAACAACAGCTTAAAGCAAATCCCAGCTGCAGTATTGCTCCCCTGCCTATCACTGTCTGTCTCTCCTGCTCCCTGAGAGAATATCGCCTACAACAGACATTGCATCATCCATGTGTTGTAATCTTTTCTCCACTGCATTTGTCTTCAGACTAGAGAAGACATTTTAAAAAGGTATTTACTTATTGAAAAGGCAGCCTTATGTCTCAGCATCTTTCACACCTTCCCACAGGCGGGGTGGTATAGTTGGAACAAGCCTTCCTTGGAGACAGAAGACCAAGATTCAGTTAAAAGCTCTGACTCAACCATGAGCTAAATGTACCATTTGGAGCAATTTTTCACTTCTCTGGTTATTCTATCTATTAGAAGGTGATCACTGGAGACATCTCAGGTCTCTTTTTGCTCTGATGTTCTATAATATTCTCCATATTCTCCACTCTTGTTTTGCATTCTGTTTCTTCCAATTCAAATATTCTACATTTTAGCATTCCTTCAAGTTCCAATGTCCTAAGATCCATCCATTCACAGAGAGGGAGAGAGGGAGAGACAGAGAGAGAGAGAGAGTTCAAGTAAATGGATAAGAAAAAAAAAAGCTCTGCATAACTAGATTTTACTTTTTAGAAATCTCCATGAAAGTGGAGTATGAAAGTGTCAAACAGTCTGAGTTTTGACACCCAAATTGGAGATAGGGGAGATGTTTGGATGAGTAGACATGGGTCTAAAGAGAGACAAGAGTAAATTATACAGAATTTATCTCATTGTCACTGACTAGAAGACTATTGGAAGGATTTTTTACACAGCATAATAAGTTATATACTTTAGTCTAAATGGGAATTAAATGAGTCAAATTAGGGGAAAAACAGAGGTTTTATCCAAGTAGCCCATTATATTATTTTTCATTTTTAATCATTGTCATTTAAAAATTATTCTCATTTAACTTTGTGTTCTTCATCATCATAATCAGTTTTATTTGACTCAATACTTAGAATATAACATTTTTATAGTTATAAGTTACCTTAGAAGTCATTTAGTTCAAAGATCCCATTTTTAGAGATGAAGAAACTGAAACAAAGGGAGGAAAAATATCAGTAACTTTTATATGCTAGGTCATTATAAAATGCTTATTGATTTGTATTTCATATTCACCTTCATTGTGCCATTTGAGCTAAGAAGTGCTGGAAGCTATTGAAAGTGGAAGCTCCTTCTTTCCTAGTCACATGTCTATAAACACATCATCCCTCTCTTTGTCTCTATGTAATCTTATTTTTTGATGTTCAACAAATATCTATCAAGAAAAGAACCAGGTTACAACCTTCTGATCATTGAAGTCTTGAAAGATCCATCTGAACTAAAGCAATTTTAGTCAATAGAGTCTCGTAGTAGTTTCAGCAGCTGAATTGTCAGGATCAAATTATGAAAAAAAAAAAAAGATCCTCTTGCCAAGACCATCAGTGAATCAACTTGGTAGCAGAGTTTTGCAAGCAAGGGAGTGGCAAGTCCATTATTTGTGCCAAACTCAGTTTTGAACTTAGTGGGAAGAATGTTTTGTTAACTACCTTAAAATTTACTCTACTCTTTCTATGGGGAGGGATATATAAAGAACATGTTCCCAGTTTGAGATAGTCTTTCATTCCAGTCCTTGCTACACATTTACTGTAAATATCACTTGGTAAAAGCAAAACAAAATGAACCACTCTCTTTTTTTTAAATTTTTTTTTTTTTACAAAATTTCGCCCCCTAGTTCCCATCCCTCCCCTAGATGGCAGGAAGTCTACTACATGTTAATTGTGTTAAAATACTTGATAAATAGAATATGTATATACATATTTTTACAGTTATCTTGCTGTGCAAGAAAAGTCAGATCTACAAGAAAAAAATATCTGAGAAGGGACACATAATGCAAGCAAACATCAATAGAGAGCATGAAAATGTTATGTTGTGGTCCACATTCATATCCCTCTCTCTGGGTGAATATGGCGTTCTTCATCACTGAACACTTGAAACTAGTCTGAAACATTAAAATGAATCACTTTCAACAAACAAAATAAAACAAAATGTAATTACTTATACTTCTTTAAGTGAATTTCTCAAGTAGTTAGTTGAAGAATCAGGATTCAAGTACTCAGGCTTTGCCGGCAAGCTCATCATTCTTTCCATTGCAATGGTACTTTATTTATTTATTTTTATTAATACTTTTTATTTGCAAAACATATGTATGGGTAATTCCTAAACATTAACCCTTACAAAGGTTTCTCTTACAAAATTTTCCCCCCTACTCCCCACCCCTCCCCTAGATGGCAGGATATCCACTACATGTTAATTATGTTAGAATACTTAAGAAATAGAATATATGTATAGTTATTGCCCCACATCATTTTTTGTGCAGGAGAAATTGTATCTACAAGAAAGAATAATCCAATAAAGGAAATACAATGCAAGCAAACCTCAATAGAGAACATGAAAATGTTATGTTGTGGTCCACATTTCACATCCCTCTCTCTGGGTGTATATGGCTCTCTTCACTGAACAATTGGAGCTGGTTTGAAGCATTTCATTGTTGAAAAGAGTCATGTCCCTTAGAATTGATCCTCATATAGTACTGTTGTTGCCGTGAACAATGATCTCCTGGTTCTGCTCATTTCACTCAGCATCAGTCCATGCAAGTCTCTCCAGGCCTCTCTGAAATCGTCCTGCTGGTCGTTTCTTACAGAGCAATAATATTCCATAACAATCATATACCACAATTTATTCAGCCATTCTCCAATTGATGGGCATCCATTCAGTTTCCAGTTTCTAGCCACTACAAAAAGAGCTGCCACAAACATTCTTGCACATGTGGGTCCCTTTCCCTCCTCTAAGATCTCTTTGGGATATAGGCCCAATAGAAACACTGCTGGGTCAAAGGGTATGCATAGTTTGATAACCTTTTGAGCATAGCTCCAAATTGCTCTCCAGAATGGTTGGATCCATTCACAGCTCCACCAACAATGCATCAATGTCCCAGTCTTCCCACATCCCCTCCAACATTCATCGTTATCTTTTCCTGACATTTTAGCCAATGTGATAGGTGTGTAGTGGTACCTCAGAGTTGTCTTAATTTGCATTTCTCTGATCAATAGTGATTTGAAGCACCTTTTCATATGATTATAAATAGATTTAATTTCGTCATCTGAAAATTGTCTGTTCATATACTTTGACCATTTATTGATTGGAGAATGGCTTGAATTCTTATAAATATGAGACAATTCTCTATATATCTTAGAGATGAGACCTTTATCAGAACCCTTAAATGTAAAGATGATAACCCAACTTGATGCTTCCCTCCTAATCTTGTCTACATTGCAATGGTGCTTTATTAAAACTTAATATACAGCCCTGTAAAAAACACTAATGATACAAGGATAATTCTGACACAATCTTTGTTTTCATAATCCTGACCTAGCCAGGAAGAGAGGATAGATGTTATATAAAACACATATGTTGTAAACTGTTAAACTTTTTGGATGTTTGTTTATTTTGCTGAAATATTTTTTTTCTTTGTTCTTGTATTCTACTCATTTTTTTTGCTTTAGATTTTATGAGGGGATTTTTCAGAGAAGCTATGGCAAAAATCAAGTAAATCAGTATCTCAAACAAGGAATAATCTTTTCTCTTTATACTCTTTGTTAAAAGTGAAGCCTTTTGTATGGGGAGAAGCAAGGGTACAGCTGATATGAAAACAGAAGATACCAAGAAAACATTATTTTAAACAAGTGCATATTAACCTGTGTTGTGATTGTTTTGTAGTATCAATTTGAAAGGTGCAACAGGAGTTCAGAGGGACAGTTCAGTTGGGGAGTCTTGGAAGGCTTTCAAGAGAAAAAGAAATTTAAATTTAACCTGTTGTAAAGGCTTAATGTGTAATAGAGACATTCTACATCTTTTGCCATTTTCTGATAATCTTACAGTGCCTCATCATGCTTCTTGGCCTCCCAAGCTGATATAAATGGTGAAAGGTACTAATTAAAGATGAAAAAAGGTCTGTATACTTTAAAGACAAAAAACGGAATCTAAGAGTGACAGAGTAGTGATGGAGGCACTTTGATTTTCCTGTCTTTTTCAACATTTGACTTGTGACAGGGAGGCAATATTATTTGGATTTTAGCCTCTGTGGCATTTGGACATCACCTAATTTCACTACTAGGATTTCAGTGTAAGATGGGATGGGATCAGAACCTAAACAGGACATCCCATCCTCAAGCAGAAAAAAGTAAGACATCCAAGAGGATAACCCTCCCCCTATTTTACTCATGTATTTATGATAATGAGAGTCACTGACTAAAGTGAATCTCTGCTTTGGAAGAATCTGGAATTAGAGACTGAATGGAATTTGGTCTGTCATATGTAATTAAAAATTCAGACTTTCTCATGTATGTATTAATTTAATTTATTCTATTTGTAGTTTTTTTTTAGAATTATAGCTTAATAACATCAATAATAATAGTAGTTTGAAGGTAACTAAGTAGTACAGCACAGCTCTTGGACTGAAGTCAGGAAGACTTGAATTCAAATTCAGTCTTAGAAACTTACCAGCTGTGTGAAGGTTAGCCACTTATCCCTGTTGCCTTAGTTTTCTCATCTGTCAAATGAGCCGGGAAAACAAGGTGAAATGACTTCAATATAATTTCAAGATATCACAAATGAGGTCACAAAGAATCAGACAACAGAATGGCTGATCTAAAATGAATAAACGTGCTTTAAAACTTTGTGAAATGGTTTATATATGTGAAGTTTTTTGATCTAGTTTAAAACTTGAAGGAACCTTTGAGGTCATCTAGTCATACTAAAATTTTAAAGAGATACCTTAAGCTTGTAAAGGGAAAGAATCTTCCCAAAAGTTACACAGCAAAATTAAAATTTGACTCTAAATTGTATTTTCTACTTTACAGATTTTCAGTCTTTGATTTCGCTATGAATAAGATGGTTATTTTAGATCATGAAAGCAGATAAATTAGTTACCTATAAGCTCAGCCTTTCCTATGACACTTTCTTAGAACAAGAATTTTTTTTTGTTTTCTCAATACTTGAATGATATGTTAGAATAAAAGGAGAAAATCATGAGAAAGAAAAAGCAAACAAAAAGGTGAAAAGATAGCACAGATAGCTATTAATTGGATAGAGATATTCAGAGAAATTATAGCTAAAAAACCCACTACTTTTTCAATGAGAAATGTCAAATGATCCCAAGTCCAAAATTGCTTAGAATAACTTTAAAAGTACTTTTAACTATCAAATAAAAGAACTTGAGGAAAAACAGGAAAAATGTCCAAGAAAAACCAAGAAAATTATGGAAAGAAAGTCAACAACTTGAAATAGAGAATGAAAACTGTTAGGAAGAATATTATTCCTTGAAAACTAGACTTGGATAAAGGGAAAATGATGATATTCTAAGAATATAATACAAAGAAATAATAAAACAAAATCAAAAGAATGATAAAATAGGAAGAGAATATGAAATATTTCATCAGAAAAACAAGTGATCTAGAGAAAAGATCAAGAAGTTATAATATAAGAATAATTGGATTACCTGAAAATTGTGATAAAATAAAAAATATCTTGATACAAATTACAAGAAATTACCAAAAAAAATGCTCTGACAGTCTAGAACAAGACGGCAAAGCAGAAAAAGGAAAAAAAATCTGCTGCTCATGAAACCAAATTATCACTCTTTGCAGATGACATGATGATATACGTAGAGAACCCTAAAGACTCAACTAAAACACTACTAGAAATAATTCACAACTTTAGCAAAGTTGCAGGATACAAAATAAATCCACATAAATCATCAGCATTTTTATATATTACCAATAAAGTTCAGCAGCAAGAGATACAAAAAGAAATTCCATTCAAAATAACTGTTGATAGTATAAAATATTTGGGAATTTATCTGCCAAGGGATAGTCAGGAACTATATGAACTAAACTACAAAACACTTTCCACACAAATCAAATCAGACCTAGTCAATTGGAAAAACTTAAAATGCTCATGGGTAGGACGAGCGAATATAAGAAAAATGGCAATACTACCCAAACTAATTTACTTATTTAGTGCCATACCAATCAAACTCCCAAGAAATTATCTTATAGATCTAGAAAAAATAGTAGCAAAGTTCATTTGGAAAAACAAAAGGTCAAGAATTTCAAGGGGATTGATGAAAAAAAAGGCTGATGATGGTGGACTTGCTGTACCAGATCTAAAACTATATTACAAAGCAGCGGTCATCAAAACCATTTGGTACTGGCTAAGAAATAGAGTAGTCGATCAGTGGAATAGGATAGAATCACAAGACAAACTAGGCAATAACTATAGCAATTTACTCTTTGATAAACCCAAAGACCCCAGCTTTTGGGATAAGTATTCACTATTTGACAAAAACTGCTGGGAAAACTGGAAACTAGTGTGGAAGAAATTAGGGCTTGACCCACATCTAACACAACATACCAAGATAAGATCTAAATGGGTTCATGATCTGGATATAAAGAGTGATACTATAAGTACATTAGAGGAATGTAATATAGTTTACCTCTCAGACCTGTGGAGATGGAATAAATTTATGTCCAAAGAAGAACTGGAACTCTCAATTGAAAACCAGATAGATAACTTTGACTATATTAAGTTAAAAAGTTTTTGTACAAACAAAATCAATGCAGACAAGATCAGGAGGGAAGCAATAAATTGGGAAATCATCTTTACATTTAAGTGTTCTGATAAAGGTCTCATCTCTAAAATATATAGAGACTTGTCTCATATTTATAAAAATTCAAGCCACTCTTCAATAGATAAGTGGTCAAGGGATATGAACAGACAATTTTC
>JAJPUD010030662.1:0-13034 GCA_023553655.1 Myrmecobius fasciatus | reverse complement strand
TAGCTATCAGCACCATGTCTGTGTCATAAAAGGAATTTGGAAAAAATACCTTCTTTCCCTATTTTTTTAAAAGAGTTTATATAGTATTTAAATTAATTGTTCTTTGAATGTTTGGTAGAATTCACATGTAAATCCATCTGGCACTGGAGATATTTTATTAGGGATTTGATTAATAGCTTATTCTAATTCTTTTTCTAAAATGGGGCTATTTAAATAATTTATTTCCTGTTCTGTTAACCTAGGAAGTCTATATTTTTGTAGATATTCCTACATTTCACTTAGATTATCAAATTTATTGGCATAAAGTTGGGCAAAATAACTCCTAATTATTGCTTTAATTTCCTCTTCATTGGTGGAAAATTCACCCTTATCATTTTTGAGACAACAATTTGATTTTCCTCTTTCCTTTTTCTAATCAAATTAATTAAAGGCTTATCTATTTTGTTGTTTTTATCATAAAACCAAGTCTTAATTTTATTTATTAATTCAATAGTTGTCTTATTTTCATTTTTATTAATCTCCCCTTTTATTGTCAGAATTTCCAATTTGGTATTTAATTGAGGGTTTTTAATATGTTCTTTTTCTAGCTTTTTTAATAGTAAGCGCAATACATCAAATTTCTTTTTTTCCATTTCATGCAAGTAAGCATCTAGAGATAAAAAATTTCCCCTACAACCACTTTGGTTGAATCCCAGAAATTTTGTTATTTTGTCTCATTATTGTCATTCTCCTGGATGAAATTATTGATTGTGTCTATGATTTGTTCTTTCACTCATTCATTCGTAAGAATTAGATTATTTAATTTTCAATTAACCTTTGGTTAATTTTCACCTGGCCTTATATTGCATGTGATTTTTATTGCATCATGGTCTGAAAAAGATGCATTTACTGTTTCTGCCTTTCTGCATTTGATGTTGAGATTTTTATGCCCTAACACATGCTCCATTCTTGTATAAGTTCCATTAACTGCTGAGAAAAAATAAACTCCTTTCTGTCTCCATTCAATTTTTTCCAAAGAGCTATCATACCTCACTTTTTTTTAACATTTTGTTTATCTCCTTAACTTCTTTTTTATTTATTTTGTGGTTTGATTTATCTTATTCTGAGAGACCTACATTGAGATCCCCCACTAGTGTAGTTTTGCTGTCTATTTCTTCTTGCATCTCTCTTACCTTCTCCTCTAGGAATTTGGATGCTATACCATTTGGTGCATATATGGTTATTATTGAAATTGCTTCATTATATATGGTACCCTTTAGTAAAATATAGTTTCCTTCCTTATCTCTTTTAATTAGGTTTATCTTTGCTTTTACTTGATCTGAGATAAAGATTGCTACCCATCCTTTTTTGTTCACCTGAAGCATAATAGATTCTCCCAGCCCTTTACCTTCACTTTGTATGTATTTCTATGTTTTAGATGTGTTTCCTGTAAATAACATATTGTTGGATAGTGGTTTTTAATCCAGTCTGTTATCCGCTTCCTTTTTATGGGAGAGTTCATTTTATTCACATTAACAGTTAAAATAACTAATACTGTATTTCCTGCCATCTTATTTACCCAAAGTTATGTTTTCCTCTTTCCTTTCTCCTTTCTCCCTTCACCCCTTTCCAGTATTTTGCTTTTGATAACCACCTCCCTCGAACAGTCCTCCCCCCTTTAAAGCCCCTCCTCTTTTTTACATCTTTCCCCTAATTCTTCTATTTTCTTTTCTATTATTCAATGCCTTTCTTTTCCTTCTTCCCTCCCACTTCCCTATAAGGAGGGACAAGTTTCTCTATGAAACCAAATGTGTCTGATATAATCTTTTAGAGCCCAATCTGATGAGAGTAAGATTCACATAATGCTCATTTCCCTCCCTTCTTTCTCTCAATTATATTAGGTTTTTTTTTGCCTCTTCATAAAATTTTAACTTCTTTTTACTTCCTGTTTTTTAAACCTTATTTTACCTCCTTTTCTCTCTTTTCCTAGTATGATACCCTTTCACCTCTAGTTTCTTTTTCATATTATCAAAGTGAAATCAAATTATACCCCCATTCTTTAAGTATACCCATGGTAGAAATATAGTTCGCAAGAGTTCTTTCCTTTTTACCTTTTTATATTTCTCTCGAGTTCTGTGTTTGGAGGTCAAATTTTTGGTTTAGATCTGGTCTTTTCATTAGTAATAAGTGAAATTCACTTATATTATTAAATGTCCATCTTCTTCCCTGGAAGATAATGCTCATTTCAGCTGGATAGATTATTCTTGGCGGTAATCCAAGTTCCTTTGCCTTTCAGAATATCTGGTTGCAGACCATTTGATCTTTCAATGTGGAGGCTGACAAATCTTGTGTGATTCTATTAGAGTTCCTCGATATTTGAATTGTTTCTTTATACCTGCTAGCAATGTCTTTTCCTTGGTGCGATAACCCTGAAATTTAGCCATGATATTCCTTGGCTTTTAATTTTGGGGTCTCTTTCAGGAGGTGATCTATGAATTCTTTTGATGGTGATTTTGTCTTCTGATTCTAAAACCTCGGCAGTTTTCTTTCATGATTTCCTGGAAAATAGTGTATAGGTTCTTTTTTTCATCGTGACTTTCAGGAAGTCTAATAATCCTTTGATTGTCTGTCCTAGATCTATTTTCCAGGCCAGTTGTTTTTCCTAGGAGATATTTCATATTTTCTTCTGTTTTTTTCATTTTTTTTGTTTTTGTTTGATTCTTGAAGTCTTATTGAGTCATTCATTTCCATTTGTTCAATTGTCATTTTTAAAGTGTTGTTTTCTTCAGTTACCTTTTTAACCTCCTTTTGTAACTGGCCAATTGAATTTTTTTGTTCATCACAAACTTTTTTTTCCATTTCACCAATTTCGTTTTTCAGTGAATTGGTGTCTTTCTCATATCTTTTTTGTAGGGCATTATATCCTTCTTGCACTGATCTCAATTCATTTCCCCATTTTTCATCTAACTCTCCTTTGAGATTCTTTATACAGTCTTCCAGGAAAGCCTTGTGAAAGGGGGATCAGGTCATGTCTCTATTTGGGGCTTCCTTTGGAGTTGCTTTGACTTTATGAACCTCAGGATCTGGGGTCTGCCCTTCTTTCTCTCCATAAAAGCTGTGTATGGTGAGAGCTTTTTTCAGTTTCTTTCTCATTTTTTAAAGCTTGAGGTCTGTTTAAAGCACAGAAGTGGCAAATGTTTTAATTTGCCCTGGGGCAGTGCAGCATAATGACTTCTGGTGCTGGACCATTCAGGTTAGTTCATTTGTTTGAAATTGTCTACAATCTACCTTTTACAAAAGGCAGATCTGCCAAAGCCCCTGCCTACAATCAGGGCAGAGTGTCCAGAGGGCCTCAGATATACTCCCTAGGTGTTTAGAATCTGCCACACTGAGTCCTGCCTGGTTTCCTGCCCTGTCTTTCAGAGCTGCGCCCTAGCTAGGAAAACTGCCCAAACTCCTGCCCGACTGAAACAGACCTGCTACAGAGTTTTTCCAAGGTAACTTCTGGGAGGAATATTTTGTAGTCCAAATATTTGTGGGTTCTTTGACTTAAGAGGCTTAATCTGCTATTGGTTTGAGAGAAGGTCAGAGGAGGACACAGAGAGTCATGTCTTTACTCTACCATCTTGGGTCTGTCCCCCCTGAATCTCCCATATGTATTTCATACCCTTTAAATCTTGACCATTTCTTTTTCTAATCATTTGTTTATTTAATATTTTTTTCTACAATTGCATGCAAAACAATATTTTTGAATTTTTTTATTTATTAAAGCTTTTCATTCGCAGAACATATGAGTAATTTTTCTACATTGACCTTTGCAAAATTTTCTGTTCCAAATTTTTCCTTCCTTCCTCCCACCCCCTTCCTTAGATGGCAAGTAGTCTAATATATGTTAAATATGTTAAAATATATGATAAATCCAATATGTATACATATCTATACAATTATCTTGTTGCGCAAGAAAAATAAGATCTAGAGAGAGAAAAAAAACTAAGAAGGAAAACAAAAATGCAAGCAAACATTCATAGAAAGCACTAAAATGCTATGTTGTGGTACACACTCAGTTCCCATAGGCCTCTCTCTGGATGTATATGACTTTCTTCATAGCTGAACAATAGGAAATGGTTTGAATCACCTCATTGTTGAAGAGAACCATGTTCATCAGAATTCATCATCATATAGCCTTGTTGCTGTGTATAATGATCTCCTGGTTTGGCTCATTTCACTTAGCATCAGTTCAATTAGGTCTCTCCAGGCCTCTCTGAAATCATCTTGTTGGTCATTTCTTAGAGAACAATAATATTCCATAACATTCATATACCATAATGTATTCAGTCATTCTCCAATTATGGACATGTACTAAGTTTCCAGTTTTTTACCACTACAAAAAGGGCTGCCACAAACGTTTTTTGCACATGTGGATCCCTTTCCCTCTTTTAAGATCTCTTTGGGATACAAGCCCAGTAGAAACACTGCTGGATCAAATGGTAGGCACAGTTTGATAACTTTTTGAGCATAGTTCCAAATTTGAATTTGTTTTTAAAACTTTGAGTTCTATATATCTCCCTTCTTCTCTACCTCTATCCCCCTTTAAGAATGTAGATTTGGGGGCAGCTAGGTGGCACAGTACATAGAGCACTGGCCCTGAAGTCAGGAGTACCTGAGTTCAACTTTGGTTTCAGACACTTAATACTTCCTAGCTGTATGTCCCTGAGCAAGTTACTTAATACCAATTGTCTTTCTTAGAAAAACTTGCTTCGAAAATATGTCCTCAATTACTATTGCTAATTGTATCCCCCCATTTTATTCTATTCTCTCTCTCTTTTCTCCCTAATCCTCTTCAAAAGTGTTTTGCTACTGAACACCTTCCTCAATATGCCCTCTCTTCTATCACCCTATCCCTTTCCCAAATCCTCTTCTTCTCATATTTTCTTGCAATAAGATAGATTTCTATACCCACATAGACTATATATGTTATTTCTTCTTTGAGTCAATTCTGATGAAATAAGGTTCACTCTCTTCCCCTTTTCCCCCTCAGTATAAAAAGGTTTTTTTTTACATCATTCCAACTTTCCTTTTCCAGCTTTCCAAGTACATTCTTCTATCATTCCTTCATTTTTTTAGATAGTATCCCTTCATAATTATCTCACACCTGTGCTCTCTGTCTCTATATATTTCTTCTAAATGTTGTAATAAAGAAAAAAAAGTTCTGAGTTACATGTATTATCCTCCCTTGTAAAAAGGCAGACAGATAAATCTTATTAAGTCCTTTATGATGCACTTTTCTTGATTACCTCGTTATGCTTCTCCAGAATCTTGTATTTGAAAATCAAATTTTCTTTTCAGCTTTGGTCTTTTTATTGTAAATGCTTGAAAATCCTATATTTCATTGGATATCGACCTTTTCCTTTGAAGGATTCTATGTGATTTTGCTGGTAGGTGATTCTTGGTTGTAATCCTATCTCCATTGTTCTCTGGAATATTACATTCCAAGCCTTCCAGTCCTTTAATATAGGAACTGCTACATCTTGTGTTATACTGATTGTGGTGCCAGTATTCTTGAATTGTTTCTTTCTGGCTGTTTCCAGTCTTTCCTTCTTGACCTGGGATATCTGGAATTTGGTTATATATTCCTAGTAATTTTCATTTATAGATTTCTTTCAGGAGGTGATCAGTAGACTCATTTAATTTCTATTTTATCCATTGTTTCCAGAATATCAGGACAATTTTCCTTGTTAATTTCTAAAAAGATGATAGGCTCTTTCAGGACTTTCAGGAAATCCAATTATTTTTAAATTATGAATCCTGGATCTCCTCTTTAGGTTAGTTATTTGATAATGAGATAATTCATAGTTTTCTATTTTTCTCATCCTTTTGTTTTTGTTTCATTGTTTCTTAATATTTCAAAGAGCTTCCATCTGCTCAATTCCAATTCTGTTTTTCAAGATATTTTTCTCCTCAGTGAATTTTTGCACTTCTTTATCAAAATGTTGGCTCTTTTTTTTCATGATTTTCTTGTATCACTTTCATTTCTCTTCCCAATTTTTCCTCCACCTCTCTTCCTTAATTGAAAAATCTTAATTTTTAAATTTTACAATCCTTATTGAGCTCTTTCAAAGCCTGAGACCAATTCATATTTTTTTTTTCTTTAAGGCTTTGGATTGCCCCCAGTTTCAGCAAAAAGACCTTCTAATTTGTTATTTGCCACACTTACCCTGCATGGCCTGAGAACTCTGGAAAAAGCCTCTGCTGCTGTTAGTTTGTTCGCTCCTTAGGCCTTTCCTGGTTTTCTATGCTGTCATGGCCAGCATTGTGCTGCATTCTACTCTCACCTTGTGTGAAAGACCCACCAACTTTGTGAGTTGTTTTGGTCTGGAAAATTGTTTCACCCCATTCTTTTGTGGGTTTGTGTCACTCCTGAATTTGATTTAGGATATTATTTAAAGGTCTTATGAGGAGTGTGGGGAGAGCTCAAGTAAATCCCTGGCTTTTCTTCAGCCTTTCTGACTCTGGTCCTCCATAAGCATTTTTTTGTCACCCTTGAAGTATGATCAGTATCTCACCTTCCCTGTAGCTCCAAACTCTGGTGTGCTAGTGCTTCTCCTGATCCTGAGACTGACACCTAACACTGTGACCTGGACCTGAGAAAAGCAATGCAATAGAGTTCTGCTCCTTGTGCCTTCAAGGGGACTTTTGCAATCTCTTTCTGACAATTTGCTTGACTCCTTTACAATCTATGAACTGAAAGCTCCAGAAACTGCCAATGCTGTCACTAATTCAGTTACCCTTGAGGCCTGCAGCTGGCTGACTGGGTCCCAGATTGCACGGGATTGTACTCCACTCTCAGCCTGGTACAATAGATCTCTTCTGCCAACCTTTTAAGTCATCACAAAGGAAAATTGTTTCACCCCATTGTTTTGTGGATTCTGCTGCTTTAGAATTTGCTTGGGGGCATTAGTTAATGTTATTTGGAAGGATCTGAAGGAAAGCTCAGGAGAATTCATACCTTTTCACTGCCATTTTAACTCCAGACAGCCCCCTCCTTATGAATATACTTTTTAAAAGGCTTTCTCTACATCTTTTGATATAATCAACTGTTTTGTGTTTTGTTTTTAATATGGTTAATTACATTATATTTTCTTCTTAGATTGAATCATCCTCATATCTCTGACATAAATTAAATCTGATCATAGAGTACTTTTTTTTCTATACAAAGTGCTGCTGTGTTTTGATAGAATTCTATTTTTAAAATTTCATACCATTATTTATTATATTGGTCTACAGGTTTTTTCCCTTTATTGTTATTTGGTATAGGTAATATGATTATGTTTGCACCATAATAAAAAATCTGATAAAGTGATTCCTTTCTCCATTTAGAGAGCAATTTGGTATGAAATTAAATACTCCATCTCAAATGTGCATTTACCACTCACGTCTTAAAAATTGTTATAAGAACTGCATATATTTAACCTATAATTACTTGTTGTCTTTGGGAGGGGGTAGGAGGAGAAGGATGAAGAAAAATTTGGAATGAAAAAGTTTGGGAGGGTGAATGCTGAAAACTATCTTTGCATGTATTTTGAAAAAAAGCTATTAGCATAAAAATAAATAAAAATAGTTAGAAATATAGCAGTAGTTTTATATAAGTTGTTATAACCATATATATATGCATATTATATATATATTGATTATATTACATGTATATATTAATATATTGAAACTAACACACTTTAATATCCATTGGATATTGATTATATAATATTTAATCAATTTCCTCAACTGAAGAAAAAGACATTTGAAAACTTACTTTATCAGCTTTAATTTTGAAAAATTTACTAAATAACAGTATTTATGAAGGCATTTAGCCCAGCTGTTGTATCTGAATAGCCCACATTGGTATGAGTCTGATGAGAAGATTAGAAACCACATCATGACTTTCTAGCTTCCAGGGAAACTGGAAGTGGCAAATGGAAACTGCTGAAATACATGAAACTGTATCATTTCCTCAGTCATCAGTGCTCACTTATATAGAATTGATTGACTTGACTCACTGCAACTTCTCACATTCCCTTCAATAGTTAATATATCATTTTGGAGGTGGCAATTTATTACTCTTTTGGAAACTTTATAACTGAATCATATCAAAGAATCCCTATTTAGTAACTTTAACATAATATTCATTTTGTACTATAGAGTCCTGAAATGAGACTTTTTCCTACCCAGAGTTATCATGGATTTCTTATTGGATATTATACAACATATATTTGTTTAATATGGAGTATATATCTAGTAATTGGATTCAAAATGTTTCATGTCCCTCTGTGGTAGTTTCATACTGAGTATTCACTGATATTATTGATATAATATGCTAGGTGTTTTTGCTCAAAAAATCAATTTAGTAACTTGTAATGTATCATATGGATATCAATTAAAGATTAAATTTAGTACCATTAATCTATAAATCCATCTCGACCACCCCTTTCCCATTTGGGTTATTGCTTTATATCAGGAATTTTTAAACTGCGGTCTATGGAATTGTTATATTTATAACTAAATCAATATCTACATATATTGAGTATATCAATATGTTTTTTATAATCCTACACATTTTGTTTTGTGCATTTAAGAATATTATTCTAACATTTAAAAAAAAGACATATATGTACAAAACATATATGGCAGCTCTTTTCTTAAGGCAAAGAATTGGAAATGGAAATTTCCATCAAATCCATCAATTGGATAAAGGCTGTGGTATGTGATTGTGATGGAATATATCCCATAAGAAAAAACAAATGGGATGATCTCAAAAAAACCTGGAAAGTCCTCTATGAAACCAAGTGAAGTGAAATGTACTGTATACAAAGTAATAACAATATTGTGGGATGATCAGCTGTTAATGACTTTGCTATTCTCAGCAATGCAATGATCTAAGACTTTCTGAAGGATTCATGATGAAAAATGTTATCCATAGCAAGAGAAAGAACTTATTATGACTGAATACAGATTGAAGCATATTTTTGTTTTACTTTTTCTTGAGGTTTTTTTTTTTTGGTGGGGAAGGGAGATCTATGTTTTCTTTCACACCATAACTTTTATGGAAATGTTTTGCATAACTTCACAGATGCCTTCTCCATCCTGGATGTAAGTGGGAGGGGGGAAAGTAGAGAAATTGAAACTCAAATTTTTAGAAACAAACATCTCTCTTTCTCAAGGTTATTCATACAGAAACATGTAAAAAATGAATATATATGCATAATCAAGTGAAGAATATTTTTACATGTAATTGGAGAAAATAAAATAATAAAAAATGCCAAAAAATTTATGTATAACTGGAAAAAAATAAAATGTTAAATAAATAAATAAATGCTATTCTGAGGAAGGCTCCAAAGACTTCATTAGATTGCCAAAGGAATCCATGACACCAAAAAATTAGGTAAGAATCCTATTTTTAAAATTCATCTGGAAGAACAAAACTTCAAGAATTTCAATGAATTAATGAAAAAAATACCAATGAAGGTTGGCCTAGTTGTGCCAGACCTACAACTATAGTATAAAGCAGCAGTCATCAAAACCATTTAGTCCTGGCTAAGAAATAGAGTATTCAATCAGTGGAATAAAATAGGTTCACAAGAAAAAAATAGTTAATAACTCTAGCAATCTAGTGTTTGACAAATCCAAAGACCTCAGCTTTTGGAATAAGAACTCAATATTTGACAAAAACTGCTGGGAAAATTGGAAACTAGTATGGAAGAAATTAGGACTTGACCCATACCTAACACCACATACCAAAATAAAATCTAAGTAAGTTCATGATTTAGACATAAAGAGTGATATAAGCAAATTAGAGGAATATAGGATAGTTTATCTCTCAGATTTGTGGAGAAGGAAGGAATTTGTGACCAAAGAAGATCTGGAACTCTTAACTGAACACCAGATTAATAGTTGTGATTATATTAAGTTAAAAAGGTTTTGTACAAACAAATCTAATGCAGACAAGATTAGGAGGGAAGGAATAAATTGGGAAAACATTTTTACATTTAAGAGTTCTGATAAAGGCCTCATTTCTAAAATATATAGAGAATTGACTCAAATTTATAAGATTTGAAGCCACTCTCCAATCGATAAATGGTCAAAGAATATGAATAGAAAATTTTCAGATAAAGAAATTAAAATAATTAAATTAAAATTATTATTAAAACTATTTCTAGTCAAATGAAAAGGTGCTCTACATCACTATTGATCAGAGAAATGTAAATTAAGACAACTCTAAGATACCACTACACACCTATCAGATTGGCTAAGATACAGGAAGAGATAATGACAAATGATGGAGGGAATGTGGGAAAACTGGGACAGTGATACATTGTTGTTGAAACTGTGAATGGATCCAACCTTTTTTTTTTTTTTATTAAAGCTTTTATTTGCAAAAGATATATATGGGTAACTTTTCGATATTGACAAAGTCTATGACCAAATTGACAAAACTCAATCTGGGATCAAGGCTCAGTAAGAAAGGAGACAGAAAATAGCCTATTTTACCTAGTCAAAAAAATCAACCAATCAATCAATTTGGAATAATGAGACCCTCAGAGTTTTTGGACAAAACAGAAACAATTTCCATTTCCATTTGCTCTGAGCCAAATAGGGCTGAAATAATGACCAAGTGCACTTGCTTCACATAAAAGATCCTATTGAAAGGTTTGGTACTTTACCCTTATGCTTTTCTCCATTGCTTCTTTTCATATCATATGTGCTTAGCACATTGTTTTTTTTTTAAGTATTATTAAAGCTTTTTATTTACAAAACATATGTATGGGTAGTTCTTCAATATTGACTCTTACAAAGCTTGCCATTACAAATTTTCCCCCCTAGTTCCCACCCCTCCCCTAGATGGCAGGAAGTATACTATATATTAATTATGTTAAAATACTTAACAAATCAAATATGTGTATACATATTTTTACAGTTACTTTGCTGTGCGAGAAAAGTCAGATGTACAAGGAAAAAAATCCTAAGAAGGAAACGTAATGAAAGCAAAAATCAATAGAGAGCATGAAAATGTTATGTTGTAGTTTACATTTCATATCCTTCTCTCTGGGTGTATATGGCTTTCTTCACTGAACAATTGGAATTGGTTTGAAACATTTCTTTGCTCAATAGAGCCATGTCTATCAGAATTGATCATCATATAGTCTTGTTGTTGCAGTGTATGATGATCTCCTGGTTCTGCTAATTTCACTCAGTATCAGTTCATGTTAAGTCTCTCCAAGCATCTCTGAAATCGTCCTACTGGTCATTTCTTATAGAACAATAATATTCCGTAACATTCATATACCATAATTTATTCATCCATTCTCCAATGGATGGGCATGCAATCGGTTTCCAGTTTCTAGCCACTACGAAAAGGGATGCCACAAACATTCTTGCACATGTGGGGCCCTTTCCCTCCTTTAAGATCTCTTTGGGATATAAGCCCAATAGAAACATTGCTGGGTCAAAGGGTATGCATAGTTTGATAACTTTTTGAGCATAGTTCCATATTGCTATCCAGAATAACTCAAAAAGTTATCAAACTGTGCATACCCTTTGACCCAGCAATGTTTCTATTGGGCTTATATCCCAAAGAGATCTTAAAGGAGGGAAAGGGACTCACATGTGCAAGAATGTTTCTAGCAGCCCTTTTCATAGTTGGCAAGAAACTGGAAACTGAGTGGAGGTTTATTTTCTTACTCATTTTCTTTCTTTTGTGATCTGATTTCTCTTATGCAGAAAGATAATTGTGTAAATATGTTTTTATATATTAGATTTAACTTATATTTTTAACATGTATAAAAAAAGAATCTTAGTTTTACACAATTCAAATTCTATTTCTGAGATATCATTTTTAAGGTCATTTTTTAAAATTCTGCTGTTTAGATACTTTGTATTTTCTGATAATTTTTTAATCTCATTTTTCCTTTTATTTGTTGTGATTTTGAATTGTTTAATAGTATTTTGTTGTCAATACTCAGTCTTCTTTTGACCAAATTAGCTTAAAAATTGTTATTAGTTAAAGTTCATTAGTCAACAAATGAATTAGAGTTTATAAAGTGATTACCATGTGCCATACACTGTGCTATATTCTGCTATCACAAAGAAAGGCCAAAAAAAATGTGACCCAACAACCAACTGGCTTTTAGTTTTGTCAATTCTATTTTGTTTTCTCTCTCTTTATATATACACACAAAAATATATGTATATAAATTTGTATACACATGTATACAAATATATATACATATATACATACATATATGTATCATGTATATGTATGTATATATGTATATATATATATATATTTGTATATATATATGTATATTTGATATTGATGAATGCTAGGGGGGATAAAAACTGGCCCACTGATACATTGTTGGAGGAGTTGTGACATGATTCAATTATTTTGGAGAGCAATTTGGAACTCTACCCACAGGGCTTTCAAACTGTGCATACCCTTTTATCCAGCAATGTTTCTACTGGGCTTATATCCCAAAGAAATCTTAAAGAAGGGAAAGGGATCCACATGTGCAAAGTGGCATCCCTTTTTTGTAGTGAAAATAAACTGGAAACTGAGGGAATTTTCATCATTTGGAGAATGGCTGAATAAGTTATGGCATATGAATGCTATGGATTAGTATTGTTCTATAAGAAATGATAAACAGGATGATTTCAGAGAAGCCTTGAGATTCTTACATGAACTGAGTCTAAGTGAAGTGAACAGAACCAAAGAGATCATTGTACAGGGCTACAACAAGATGAAATGATGATCAGTTCTGATGGACATGCCTCTTCTCACCACTGAGATGATTCAGGCGAGTTCCAATGATCTTATGATGGAGACATCATTTGCACCTGGAGAAATGACTGTGGGGTGAATATGGACCATGACATAGTATTTTCATTTTGTTTTTTTGTTGTTTGCTTGCATTTTGTTCTCTCTCTCTCTCTCTCTCTCTCTCTCTCTCTCTTATCTATTTCTTATGCAGCATGGTAATTGTGGAAATATGTATAGAAGAATTGTA
>JAJPUD010030661.1:0-13034 GCA_023553655.1 Myrmecobius fasciatus | reverse complement strand
TCTTACTGCACAAGAAACATCAGATCTAGAAAGAGAAGAAGAAAAAACAACCTAAGAAGGAAAACAAAATGCATGGAAATAGTCACAGAAAGCATTAAAATGCTGTGTTGTGGTTCACACTCAGTTCCCACAGGCCTCTCTCGGGATGTATATGACTATCTTCATCACTGAACAATAGGAACTGGTTTGAATCACATCATTGTTGAAGAAAACCATGTCCATCAAAATTGATGATCGTATAGTCTTGTTGCTGTGTATAATGTTCTCCTGGTTCTGCTGATTTCACTCAGCATCAGTTCATGCAAGTCTCTCCAGTCCTCTCTGAAATCCTCCTGTTGGTCACTTCTTACAGAACAATAATATTCCATAACATTCATATACCATAATTTATTCAGCCATTCTCCAATTGATGGGCATCCTTTCAATTTCCAGTTTCTTGCCACTACAAAAAGGGCTTCCACAAACATTTTTGCACATGTGCAAATCTCTTTGGGATATAGGCCCAGTAGAAACACTGCTGGGTCAAAGGGTATGCACAGTTTGATAACTTTTTGAGCATAGCTCCAAATTGCTCTCCAGAATGGTTGGATCCGTTCACAGCTCCACCAACAATGCATCAGTGTCCCAGTCTTCCCACATCCCCTCCAACATTCATCATTATCTTTTCCTGTCATTTTAGCCAATCTGACAGGTGTGTAGTGGTATCTCAGAGTTGTCTTAATTTGCATTTCTCTGATCAATAGTGACTTGGATCACCTTTTCATATGACCGGAAATAGTTTCAATTTCTTCGTCTGAAAATTGTCTGTTCATATATTTTGACCATTCATCCATTGGAGAATGGCTTGAATTCTTATATATTTGAGTCAATTCTCAATATATTTTAGAAATGAGGGCTTTATCAGAACCTTTGGATGTAAAAACATTTTCCCAGTTTACTGCTATCCTTCTAATCTTGTCTGCATTCATTTTGTTTGTACAAAAACTTTTTAACTTGATATAGTCAAACTTATCTATTTTGTGATTAATGATGACCTCTAGTTCTTTTTTGGTCACAAATTCCTTCCCCCTCCACAGGTCTGAGAGGTAAACCATCCTACATTGTTCTAATTTGTTTATAATATCATTCTTTATGCCTAGATCAAATTATTTAGTTTCCAATTGCTTTTTGGTCTATTTTCTCCTGGCCTTATATTGCATGTGATTTTTATTCCGTCATGATCTGAAAAAAACGCATTTATTATTTCTGCCTTCCTGCATTTGATTTTGAGGTTTTTGAGTCCTAACACATGCTCAATTTTTGTATAAGTTCCATGGACTGCTGAGAAAAAAGTAAACTCCTTTCTGTCTCCATTTAATTTCCTCCAAAGATCTATCATACCTAACTTATCTAACATTTTGTTTACCTCCTTAACTTCTTTTTTATTTATTTTGTGGTTTGATTTATTAAGTTCTGAGAGAGGGAGGTTGAGATCCCCCACTATTATAGTTTTGCTGTCTATTTCTTCTTGCATCTCTCTGAACTTTTCCTCTAGGAATTTCCATGCTATACCACTTGGTGCATATATGTTTAGTATTGATATTGCTTCATTATCTATGATACTCTTTAGGAAGATATAATTTCCTTCTTTGTCTCTTTTAATTAAGTCTATCTTTGCTTTTCCTTGGTCTGAGATCAGGATTGCTACCCCTGCTTTTTTTTTGTTCACCTGAAGCATAATAGATTCTGCTCCAGCCTTTTACCTTCACCCTGTATGTATCTCTATGTTTTAGATGTGTTTCTTGTATACATCATATTGTTGGATTCTGGTTTTTAATCCAATCTGCTATCTGCTTCTGCTTTAAGGGAGAGTTCATTCCATTCACATTCACACTTAAATTAACTAATTCTGTATTTCCTGCCATCTTATTTACCCTAGCTTATGCTTTTCTCTTTCTTATCCCCTTTCCCTCCTCCCTACTATTTTGCTTTTGAAAACCACTTCCCTCAAACAATCCTTCCCCTTTAGAGCCCCACCCACCCCTTTCCCCCCCTTTCCCTCCTGTTTCCTTAGAGGTATGTCTATATTCCCTCTGAGCCAAATCTGATGAGATAGAGATTAACCCAATTCTCATTCCCCTCCCTTTTCTCCCCTCAATCATTATAGGTTTTCTTTGTCTCTACATGTGATGTAATTTCCCTTATTTTACCTCCTTTTCCTCTTCTTCCAGTGTTATCCCTTTTCTACCTCTAATTTCTTTTTCAGTTTATCAAATCATAATAATCATAAAATCACAATAAACATATCAAAATAATCATAAAATCACAGTAATCATATCATAATAATCATAAAATCACAGTAATTGTATCATAATCATAATGTAATAATAGATTCATAAAATCAACCCTCATTCTATAAGTATCTATAACATAAATATAGTTCTCAAAAGTTTTTTTTCTTGTTACCTTTTTATGCTTCTCTTGTGTTCTGTGTTTGTAGATCAAGTTTTTTGTTAAGTTCTGGTCTTTTCAGTAGAAATAGGTGAAATTCTCCTATATCATTGAATGACCATCTTCTTCCCTGGAAGATAATGCTCATTCTAGCTGGGTAACTTGGCTGTAATCCAAGTTCCTTTGCCCTTCAGAATATCTGATTCCAGGCCCTTCGATCCTTCAAAGTAGAAGCTGCTAGGTCCTGTGTGATCCTAATTGTAGCTCCCCGATATTTAAATTGTTTCTTTTTGGCTTCTTGTAATATTTTTTCCTTGGTATGATAGTTCTGGAATTTAGCCATGATATTTCTGGGGGACTTAATTTTGGGGTTTCTTTCAGGAGGTGATTGATGGATTGTTTCAAGGAGTATTTTGCCTTCTGGGTCTAAAATATCAGGGCAGTTTTCTTTTATGATTTCCTGGAAGTTAGTGTCTAGGTTCTTTTTTTCATCATGGCTTTCAGGAAGCCCTATAATCCTTAGCTTGTCTCTCCTAGATCTATTTTCAAGGTCAGTTGTTTTTCCTAGGAGATATTTCATGTTTTTCTCTCTCTTTTCATTTTTTTGTTTTTATTCAACTGATTCTTGAAGTCTTGATGAGTCATTAATTTCCAATTGTTCGATTCTAATTTTTAATGTCTTATTTTCTTCAGTTACTGTTTTTAGTTCCTTTTGCAATTGACCAATTACATGTTTTTGTTCATTGCATTCTTTTTCCATTTTTTCTATTTTATTTTGTAGTGATCTCATTTCATTTCCCCATGTTTCTTCTAACTCTCTTTTAAGATTTTTTATGCAATCTTCAAAGAAAGCCTTGTGACATGGAGACCAATTTATGTCTCTCTTTGGGGCTTTTTCTGGAGTTGCTTTACCTTTAGGGGCCTCAGGATTTGGGGTCTGTTCTTCCCTCTCTCCATAAAAGTTGTCTATGGTGAGAGCTCTTTTTGGTTTTTTATTCATTTTTTTAAAGGTGTGAGGTCTGTTTAGGGCAAAGGTGAGACAGCTGCTTTAATTTGCCCTGGGGCAGTTCTGCTGATTGAGTTATTTCAGGAACTGGGCAGTTCTGCTGATTGAATTATGTCAGGTGCTGGGCAGTTCTGCTTTAGTTCCCCCTGGGGCAGTTCTGCTGATTGAATTATTTCTGGTGCTGATCAGTCCTGTTGATTGATTGATTGCTTTAAGGTGCTGTGTAATGGCAGCTAGGTCCGATGCTCATCAAGGGTTCAGTGGTTCACAATCTATCCCCCTCAAAAGGCAGACCCTCCAAACCACCTGCCCACAATCAGGACAGATTGGTCCAAGAGGCCTGAAGAAGACTCCCAGGTGTGTGAAAAGCACAAGCTTCCACTCCTGTTCGGACTCCTGTTCCAGCTCCCTGCTCCAGCTCCCTGCCCCGGTCTCCCTGTGCTGCAGTCTGGGTTCAGCAGACCACCCCCCTGCCCAATTAAAACAGACCTGTTTTGAGGTTCTTCCAGAGTATCTTCTTCTAGAATCGTGTTGTTCTCCAGATATTGTGGATTTTTTTGCTTCAAAATCAGTCTAGAGGCTTCATATGTTGTTGGTTTGAGGAGAGGTTAGAGGAGGTTACAGAGACTCCTGTCTGATCTCCGCCACCATGGCTCCACCCCTGGAAAGAAGCAGCCACTTTTAATTTTTTTCTTTAATTTCTCCTCTATCTCTTCTACTTGATTTTCAAAATTCCTTTGGAGGTCTTTTACTGCCTGAGCCCAATTCTTATTTTTCTTAGAGGCTTTGGATGTAGGAGTTTTGATTTTGTTATCATCCCCTGAGTATGTATTTTGATTTTTTTCTGTCACCATATTAACTTTCAGTGGTCAGACAGAAACTTTTTTTTTTTGTTTTCTGCTCAATTTCCTAGACTATTACTCAGCTTTTAACTCTTTGTTAAAAAATCTTTGTTTCCAGGGTTAAGGGTGCATTGTCCTAAGCTTATAAAGTTTTATGCAATTATTTTCAGAGATTCTTCTAGGGATCTGATGAAAAGCATTCTTTTCTGCCCTGGAACTGTTAGGAGTGTCCCCACCCCAATGTAGCTGTAAGATCTGGGATGCTAAAGCAAGATAGTCTGGCTTTGTTTATGCTGGGCTTGTTAGGAATATCCTGACCCACTGTAGCTCTAAAATCTGGTGTGCTAAAGCAACATTGCTACTGTTGAGGCTGGGATTGTGCTGACATGGCATGTACTGGGGCTATGTACCAGATTCCTACTACATTGTCCCAGACCCTTTCTGCTGACCTTTTCAGTCCTCTCTGGTCCAGAAGCCTCCAATATTGTTGCTTATTCAAAAGTCCCTACCTTCTGATGCTAGAGTGTAGGCCAGGGCAGGGGGACCAGGCCTTGGTCTGGAGCCAGGGCCAGGGCTGTGCAGCCTGTGATAGAATTGGATTCTGGGCTTGAGTACTGGGCTCCCACCCTTGTTCCACAGACCCTTTCTGCTGACTTTTTAGGTTTTCTTTGTTATCTCTTGGCTAAGGGGTCTGGAAGCCACCAATACTGCCACTAGCAAAGAGGACATACTGGGACCAGGCCCAGACTGTGTTGGGGATAGGACTGTGCTGACACAGCCTCCACCAGGATTGTACACTAAACTCCCATCCAAGTGTCACAGATTGTTTCTGCTGACCTGATAAGTTGCCTTCTACTGGTAAATATTCTACTCTGTCTTAGTTGTTCTGATGCTCTAAAATTTTCTTAGAGTCATTATTTAATGAATTTGGAACAGTTTGTGTGAGAAGCTGGGTGAATTTCTGCCTTTACTCCTGCCATCTTGGCACCACAGGAGGCCTCGGTTACATTTAAAACACTTAGTTTTTAATATTTGCTTTTGCAACTTTTGAGTTCCAGATTCTCTCCCTTATTTCCACCCAAACTCCATTAAGAAACCACATTGAAGTTTTGGAAAACATTTCCATAAAAGTCATACTGTAAAAGAAAACATAGATCTCCCATACTAATTTTTTTAAAACTCAAGAAAAATAAGGTTTAACAGAAATTATCTGAAGAAAACTCCTTAAAAATAGACAGTGGGGGCAGCTAGGTGGCGCAGTGGATAGAACACCAGCCCTGAAGTCAGGCAGACCTGAGTTCAAATCTGGTCTCAGACACTTAACACTTCTTGGCTGTGTGACCCTTGGCAAGTTACTTAACCCCAATTGCCTCAGCAAAAAATAAATAAATAAATAAATTTAAAAATAGGCTTACTGAAATGTGATAAGCAAGTATCTCATAAAATAAACTTGATGAAATGGGAAAAGTATATAACTCCTTGGAAAATAGATTTGACAAAATGGGAAAAACATATAACTCCTTGGAAAATAGATTTGACAAAATGGAAAAAGAAAACAACTCCTTGAAAAACAGAATTTGTGAAATAGAAAAAATCCATTTAACAAAACAACACATTTAAAAATTGAATTGGCCAAATACAAATGGAGCTAAAAATGTAACTGAAAAAAAAAATTCAGTAAAAATTATAACTGAACAAAAGGAAATGAATGACTTGATGTAGAATCAGTCAAACAAAACCAAAAAAATGAAATAATAGAAGAAAATATAAAATAAATCATTGGAAAAACAGTTGACTTGGAAAATAGATGTAGGGGAGACAAGCTAAGGATTACTGGACTTCCTGAAAACCATGATGAAAAAAAAAGAGCCTAAATATGATCTTTCAGGAAATCATCAAGGAAAACTGTCCTGATGTCCTAGAACTAAAGGGTAAAATGGCTATTGAAAGAATTCACCAATCACCTTCTGAAAGAGAATACAAAAAGAAAACTCCAAGGAATAACGTAGCTAAATTTCAGAATTATTAGACCAAGGAAAAACTATTGCAAGCAGCCAGAAAGAAACAATTCAAATATGAAGGAACCACAATCAGGATTACCCAGGACCTAGAAGCTTCTACCTTAAAGGACTGAAGGGCCTGGAATCTGGTATTCCAAAAGGCAGAGAACCTTGATTTGCAACCAGGAATCAACTATCCAACTAAAGTGAGCATTTTCTTTCAGGGGAAAAAATGGAAATTCAATTATACATGAATTTCTTTTATTTCTGATGAAAAGAGCAGAGCTGAACAAAAAAACTTTATCTCCAAATCTTTATACTTCTCAAGAGAAGTATAAAGAAAGTAAAAAAGGAAAGAACTTTTGGTATCTATGTCTCTGTTTTGTGTATACTTAGAAAGCGTAGGTATAATTTGATTTTATTGTGATAATATAAAAAGAAACCAGAGGTGGAAAGTAGATTGTACTGCAAAAAATGGAAAATGGAGGTAAAATGAGGGAAATTACATCTCATGAAGAGGCAAAGAAAACTTATTATAATTGAGGGAAAGAAGGGGAGGGGATGAATACTGTGTAAATCTTACTCTCATCAGATATGGCTCAAAGAAAGAATATTAGAAATATTTGGCTCCACAGAGAAACTTGTTTTACCCTGTGGGGAAGTTGTAGAGGAAAGGGGAAAGAAAGGGGGGAGGCTAATAGAAAAAAATGAAGTTTGAAAAGAGAGAGAGTATGCTTCAATCTGTATTCAAACATAATCAGGTTCTGCTCTGGGTAAGTATAGGATTTTTCATCACAGTTCCTTCAAACTAGTCATGAATCATTGTACTATTGAGAATAGTAAAGTCATTTATACTTGGATATCCCAGAACATTGCTTTTACTTTGTATACAATGCATTTCATTTTTCTTGAGTTCACAAGAGAATCTAGGGTTTTTTTTTTTTGTTGTTGTTGTTGTTGACAGAATCCTGTTCACTATTTCTCATAGAACAATAATATTCCATGACAATCATATGCCACAATTTATTTAGCCCTTCCCCAATTGATGGACATACATTCAATATTCAATAATTGCCCTGAGAAGAGAGCTATTACAAATATTTTTTTACATATAGGTTCTTTTCCTTTAAACTAAAATTCTTTTGATATTCATGTCTAGTAGTAATATTGTTAGGTCAAAGGATATACAATGAATGAATTAATAGCCCTTTGGGTATAGATGATGTCTTTTGACCATTTATCAACTGAGGAATGCCTCTTAATTTTTTTCATAAATTTGACTCAGTTCATACTATGTTAGAGATATAAGGCCTAAAAAGAGAAAATTGTTTCAAAATTATTTTATGGTTACTATTGCTAACTCTGTTTTTCACTCACTTATTCTATGTTCTCTCTCCTTTCACCCTGTCCCTCCTCAAAAATGTTTTGCTACAGACACTCTTTTTTATAACCTTCCCAGCTTCCTGTATCACATTCCCATCTTATTTTACTGCAGGGTAAGATAGATTTCTATAGTCATATTGAATGTATATGTTATTTCCTGTATGAGCTAGTTCTAATGAGAGTAAGGTTCAGTCACTCACCCTCTTCTCCCTCTCTTCCCCTCCACTGAAAAAGCTTTTTTGTGCCTCTTTTATAATAGACAATTTACACCATCCCATTTATCCCTTTCCCTTTCTCCCAGTATATTCCTCTCACTCCTTAATTGCATCATTTTCCTAGTTAGCTCCTTATGCTTCTCCTGAGTCTTATATTTGAAAATCAGATTTTCCATTCAGCTTTGGCCTTCTCATCAAGAATGCTTGAAAATACTCCATTTCATTGAATATCCACTTTTTCCTCTGAAGAATTATAGTCAATTTTGCTGGGTAGGTGATTCTTGGTTGCAATCCTAGCTCCATTACTTGCTGGAATATCATATTCCAAGCCCTACAGTCCTTTAGTATAGAAGTTGCTAAATATTGTATTACCCTGACTGTGGTTCCATTATACCTGAATTGTTTTTTGTTCTAGATACTCCCTTACAATATTTTGTCCTTGAGCTAGGAGATCTGGAATTTGTTTATAATATTCCTGGGTGTTTTCATTTTGAGACCTCTTTCACAAAGTAATTGATGGATTTCTTTCATTTCTATTTTATCCTCTGATTCTAGAATGTAGTACAGTTTTCCTTGATAATTTCTTGAAAGGTAATGTCCAGACTCTTTTTATTTTATCAAAATTTTCAAGTAGATCAATATTTTAAAAAATTATCACTCCTTGATTTATTTTCCAGGTCAATAGTTTTTCCAATAAGATATTTCATATTTTTCTATTGTTTCAATTTTTTGGTTTTGTTTGATTGTATCTTGATTTCTCAAAAAATCATTAGCTTTCATTTGCTCAATTCTAATTTTTAAGGAATTATTTTCCTCAGTGATCTTTGGTACTTCCTTTTCCAATTGTCCAATTTTGCTTTAATAAGGTATCTTTCTCATTTTTATTAATTTTACTAATTTTCCCTCTAACTTACTTTTCAAAATCTTTTTTGAGGCCTTCCATGAACTTAACCTAATTTTTATTTTTCTTGGAGGCTTTGGATGTAGAAGCCTTGACATTGTTATCTTCTTCTGAATATTTGTTTTGATCTTCCTTTACACCACAGTAACTTTCTATATTCGGAAAGATTTCGTGTTGTCTGCTCATTTTTTTTAGCCTGTTACTCAACACTTAACTCTTTGTTAAAGTAGAGCTTTATTTCCAGGATTGGGGGGGTACACTGTACCAAGCTCCCAAAGTTTTGCCCAGGTATTTTCAGAAATTCTTCTAAGGATCTGATCACAATCTCTCTTTTCTGCCCTGAAACTGTTAGAAGTATCCCCACACCACTGTAGTTGTAAGATCTAGAATGCTAAAGCAAGATTGTCTGGCTTTGCTCACGTTGGAGCTGGAGCTGTGCTGGCACATCCTATCCTGGTATCATGTGCTGGACTCCCATTCTGTTGCCACTTATTTTTTCTGCTGTCCTTCCAAGTCCTCTTTGGTGTCTTTGGCCTGAAAGGTCTGGAAGCCACCAGTACTGCCACTGATACAGTGGTCCTGCTTTTCTGATGCTGAAGCTGGATCTGGGATAGGGGCTGTGCTGCTGTGGTCTGTACCAGGAGTGCACACTGGATTCCTGCCTGGGTGTCACAGAATTTTTCTGCTGACTTTCTAAGTTGCCTTCAGCTGGAAAATTCTCTACTCTGTCTTTTTGGGATGTCTGACACTCTAAAATTTGTTTGGAATCATTATTTAAAGGAATTTGAAGCAGTTTGGAGGAGAGATGAAGGAAATTCCTGCCTTTGCTCTGATATCTTGTCTCCCCCATGCCAAAACAGAATCTTTAATAAGAAATCTGTGCTTCTGGAATCATAGCAGCTCCAGAAGTACCAATATATAATTAATTATTTCCCTGAAGCTCACAGACAACCACTACCATCACTTCTTCACTTGATGTACAATAAGAGGAAAAATTCTCCCAGCTCTAACCCATAAATGGTCTGCCTCTGCCTGAGGGAGATTTTCCAGTTTGTACAAGTTCTAGTTGGGCAAAGTTGGGAAGAAAGAATCAATAGAACTTTTTACTGATGTGAGACTATAGAGAAACTTCTCCAGTTTGGATCACTTTACTGTCTACCCCATTCATTTATTTTGAGGGCCCAAAGGATAGATCTAGCCTTTACTTTTCCATCCCTATTGCCTCCACACAAGGCCTTTTTCTTTTCCTGGTTGGAAATGGAAGGGGAAGGGAAAAGGAAGGGAAATGTATCCTATTTATAGGCAATTTGCTACAAAATGCTTACAAATATTGTTTCATTTAATACTATCCACTGGATTGCAGTGAATAATTGCATCATAGAAATTAGGGAAGTGAGATGAGGAAAAGAATGGGATCACACAGTTATGACAATAATAATAGTAGCTAACATTTACATAGGTTTACAATGAAACAGACACTGTGTAAAACACTTCACAATTATTATGAACCCATTTAATCTTACAATAATCCTGAGAAATAGGTATTATATTTATCCCCATTGTACAGAAGAAAAAACTGAGGAAAACTGAGGTTAAGTAACTTGCCCTGGATCACATAGCTAGCAAGTATCTGATTTCAAATTTGAATTCAAGTCTTCCTGACTTCAGGGTAAGCTCTGTCAACTGAACTACGTAATTACCAACTGAATAGCTAGAACTCAGAAATGAGGACTGAGTATAGTTCTTAGGAAACCAGCAGTAATATTTGGGGAATGGTAGTAGTGTTAGGAAGAGGATGGAGTAACAGCTATGAGCTTTTTTTCCATTCTTCAGTACTGAACTTCTTTGGTACAAAAGGTCTTACCACTATCTCTACTAAGGATATAACCAAAGTAAAAAGAGAGGTAGGGCCAGTATTCAATTGATTCCAGGAAACACCAAGATTTATAGTCACAAGGAAGAAAGGAAGGTAGGAAGTATATTCAATCCCAATAGCATATGGGGAGAAAGGGCTGTCCTTTTGGCTCACAAACTTGCAATTCTGGGTGTCTTTAAGGCCAGAATAGGTATAGACTATCAGGCATGGCAGGGAGTCAGTTGGAGGAAAAGAATCAGAAACAGCAGCAGCAATGATCTCTTACTATTAAAGAGTTATTTGTTTCATTATCTTCTCATTACCAATACTGTTTTCTGTATACCCAAATAAATTAAAATTTCAAGGATGCATCCTTGTAGCAAACATTGGCATTTAATAAACTATGTCATTATAAGAAGAAAAGTAAGATGGGATGTGAGAATGATAAAAAGGCAATGTGTAATGCAGAGTGCTGGACTGACCATATACTTATCCTTTCCAAGTTAAATATTCCCATCCAACAAAAGCAATGGCCCCAAGAAAAGATAACTATCAGAAGATTTAACATAACCAAATGAGAGCTAAAACTAGAATAGATAATTGCTAACTTTCAGGGAAAGATGAAAAAGGATATGGTTGACAATAGTGGAACAGAAGAGGAATGGGCAGGTTTCAAAGATTTGGTATGCAGCACTGTATTTACTCATCTGGCTCAGAATACTTGGCAAGAATCAAGAATGGTTTGACTAAAAAGATGGGGAAATTCAGAAAATGCAAAATGAAAACTAAAAACTCCACAGAGATAGTTAACCTCTCAAAAGGCAACATTTAATTCCAATAAATAAAGTTCAAGAGATGCAGGATTCTTGGTTCAGTAAGAAGGCATAAGAAATTCAATTTTACATTGATAGTAACAACCCAAAGAGCTTTTATGATATCCTGAAGGCTATCTATGAGCCAAAGATCTATAGAGCATCTTACATAGTCAGTGTTGATAGAGCTACATCAATTAGTGATAGTGATAGTGATAGTAATCCTGAAGAGATGAGCTTAATATTTCCATAGTATTCTCAACAGTCATCAATACCTAAGGCATTGAAAATATACCTCAGGTAGAAGCCAAATCTTCTCTAGCTGAATTTCCAACTGAAGAAGAGGTTTTGAATGCTATTAGGCTCCTCTTATGTGATAAAATACATGATATTTATTCTATTCCAAATGACATTTACAAGGCAGGAGGGCCACATATTATACAAAATCCAAAATAAATTTTCTGAATTACATGACAAGAGTTATCCCCAAAAGTTCAAGCTTGTCTCCATTGTCAGCCTGTCTATGAAGATAAAAGAAAAAAAAATTGCCCTGTGAAAATTATAGGGGGTTCGCTTTCTTAGTCATTACTGAAGAGATCCTTGCCAGATAATTCACCTGGATGATGATAATGTACCTGAAAGCAAGAGTGGTTTCAGAAAGGACCAAGGAATGGTTGATGTGATGTTTGCTGCCCAAGAGTTGTGGGAGAAATGCCAGGAGCAGAACAGAGTTCTCTACACATTTGTCACTCTGCCAAGCCTTTGATAGAGTCAAGGATGGGGGCTTATAAAAATTATGTCAGATTTTGGTTGCCAGAGTAGTCCTTCAGTATTTTACATCAATTTTATGCTTTCCTGAGTTCTACATAATGAACAATGCTATTGCAATTTCCCAGCTACTAATGAAGTGAAGTGAGTTTTGGTGTAAAGCCAAGATGGCAGTGTAAACTGAGGAAACCGCTCGAGTTCTCCCAGTTTTCCTCAAAGACCACATGAAGCCAAACATCTGAATGGAATGAAACCATTCTCCAGGTCAAGATAGATGGAAAAAATTTCAAAAAAGATCATTCTCAGTAGGGGTAAAAGGATGCTCAGCCCAAGTCAGATAAACACTAGAAAACTGAAGTAGAGGGTCTTAATCACAGCAAATCAGCCACTAAGACCATCATTCTTGGCTCAGTAGAGGAGCAAACCAGTAGGGCAGCTTCCAGTCCCAGTTCAGAAGGCAAATTCAAGGGAAACCAAGCTGTTTCTGGAACAGAACAAGCAAAGCTATACCTTGCAAACACAAGCTCATAGCTGCACAGGAAGCATGGGACAGCATTCCAGGAGCATATCTCCACATAAACAGTTAAAAAAGAGGAAATAACAAAAGAGAAGGAAAGAAAATGAACAAGAAAGAGAAAAGAATCTTGACCATAGAAAGCTATTATGGTGATAGGGCAGAACAAAACACAAACTCAATTGAGGACAGAATGTCCACAGAATAAATCTCAAAGAGTGAAATACATTGTTCTTAAGCCCAAAAAGGCTTCTTGAAAATGCTCATAAAAAGCTGCAAAAGGCAAATAATAGAGGTAGATGAAAAAT